>CAVNYN010274720.1:0-21928 GCA_963692815.1 Nyctanthes arbor-tristis
CTCGGAGCTGTCATTTTCTGTGATGGAACTGATATGAACATAATCTTTTAAGAATTTTTATTTTCTTTTTGTTTGAAATAATAATTCATGATATATTTCAGTGATAAGAATTACATGCCGGCTATTTTCCAAAGTAAATCACAAACTATGGGTTAATTTCACACCTCGTCCCCAACTTTTGAGTTAAGTATCGGCCGGGTCTCTAATTTTTTTTCTAGATCGGAAGAGCCTCAATCTTTTATAAATTCACAAAAAGGTCATTTTTGACGATTTTCGTCACTATACCATTGACTTTTCAACAAAATGACCTTTGTACCCTTTAAGTCTTCAATTAAAAAAAGATTTAACAATAATAAAAATATTAAAAAAAAAAAACCCAATCCTCCCAACCCCGCCACCGCCCCAAGAGTGGACACCGGAAATTTTTTTTTTGGGGGGGGGGGGAGGTTTGAATCGCCCACTTTCTATTAGAAATGGCAGTATTCAGATAGCCAACTATCGCCGGTGGGGTTGGGTGTTTTCTTTTTTTTTTTTAATTATTCTAAAACCTTTTTTTTTTAATTAAAAAGTTAAGGAGTATAACAGTCATTTTGTTTGAAAGTTAACGGAATAGTGACGAAAATCATCAACAAAGACCTTTCCAGCAAATTTATAAAAGGTTGGGGACCCAGGATAAAAAAAAAGTTAGAGACCCAGCCAATATTTAATTCAAAGGTTGGGAACGATTTGTGAAATTAACCCTTATATTTAAAAATAAAATATATATATATATATCTTTTTAAAATAAGTGGTTGAAATTTGTGTAGTATAAGTGAGTTTGTCAAATATGTAAGTGATTGGTTTGACCAAACTTCTAACTTTAAATAAAACTAGTGTCGCACCCGTACATTGTATGAGAGGACCTATTCTAAAATGAATGAGCAAAAATATAATAGAACATGCTAAGGTTTGTTTCAAAGAATGTAAATGATGGAAGTAACGAACAATTCAAATCACCCAAGCTGAACTTGTCAAAAAATATTAATGACGGTAATGGGAAAATTTTCAAAAACATCCGAAAGGTTTTGTAACAAAACTTTCCATATTGTGTGGCGCGTATGAATGTACGTCATATGTATTTATGCATACCATGTAAGATGATAAGTTTTGTTATAAAATCTTTGGGAGGTTTTGAAAATGGACTCTACAGTTATGTAGCAAGAATTTAATAAAAAAATACAGTTGAAATAAAAATAAGAATGTTTGTCACTTAAATTAAAATAAATAATGCATATATTAAATTCAAACATAAAAGTCCCGTAAATAAAACACCCTATATAATATAAGCAAATGTGATATGAGTAAATTATATTATAAGGTAAAATAAATGCAAGAATAGCAATACATGGGCAGTGACACATTCTCTTTGTTTGACAAACTAAATTTATAAATGACAGCAGGAAATCATCAAAATTGTCATCATAAACACATAAATCAAAAGCAAACTAAATTTATGCATGATTGCTGGATATCATCAAAATCGTCATCATAAACATATAAATCAACATAAAACCAAAATACAAACATAAAAATAAAAAGCCAACATTATTCTACAAAAGTTTTAACATATAAATAATGAAAAGCCAACATTATTCTACAAAAGTTTTAACATAGAAATAATAAAAAAACCAACATTATTCTACAAAATTCTCGAAATAAGAAGGTCTTAAAGAATAAATAAGAAGCAAACTAGAGCATGAGCATAAAGATAAATAAATGAGATATGTCTAAAAATTCAGAAACGACAAAGATTGAGGAAGCTAATGAAATCAAAATATAATACAAGTAATATTTTCTTATACGAAAATAACATCACAACTCCCTTTACCTAATTTGACGAACATCCATCCTTTGTAAGTATCATTCATCCTAGTTGAACGACTACAAATAAAAGAAATAAAGTGACAATTGATGCGAATAATTTCCTAACAACATGCAATTAAAGTCAAGCATAACATCGTAGGTCAATGACACATCAATCTAGTTTGACAAACTAAATTTATGCTCTTTTTTTGGGGAGGGGGATAAAACTAAATTTATGCATGTTAGTAGTAAGTAATGGACAATGACATATCCACCTTGTTTGACAAATTAAATTTATGCATGTTAATAAAAGAAATAAAGCAAGTAATGACACGAACAATTGCTGACAAAAAAAATAAAAATGTCTACAACTATTAGATTGATTTATTTTATTATGAATCATTAATTAAATAATATGTTATTTTTTTAGGAGCTATGGTCAAATTTATTTATAGAAGAAGCACAAAAAAAAAACAAAAGAAAATAAAAAAAACCATGGCTAGGAATTACTGGTGGCAACCTAAATGAGTTAAAGAAAGAGCCAACATCAAGACCACATAATAATCTCAATACGTGTTGGAAATACATGAGCAACATAAAAGGGAAAATAGGTCCACCTCAAAGTAATTCATCTATGAAAAGATTCATCCATATTCATTGTCGAGTTTATTGGTTTTGAAATTCTAATAACTTTTCTTATCAAAAATTTACTTGAACAAAGGCCTTGTGAGATCAACTTATAGAAATGCCTCAACAGTTCTTTGTTCAAGTCCACAATGATATGCCACTATTCATATTATTCATTTGTCATTTCCATGCATGTAGTTATATTGAAAAAAAAAACAGATAGAAAAATGCAGAAAAGATAGGGAAAAAAAAGAAGCCTTACTGAAGAACACAGGCAGCCTATTTATTTTTGCTCTAGTTTGCTTCTTATGACATGATTTTTTTTATTCTTATTCAAGGTGAGGAGGACTTGTGAAGGAAGAAATGTGTCATACTTATTGATGTGTCACCGTATCAACCCATCCAATCTGATATGTGTCACGCTTTAAAGGTACAAAGTAATAAGTTTAGGGGCCATTGTTGAAGAAAAAAGAATAAAGTGACTAAAAAAATTATGCATCCAAATAGATATAGAGCCAGTGTATTTGTAATTTCAATTAATCAATTTATATAAAAGGGTTCAATCTATATACAAAATAGACACCTTGAATCAAGGAATTACCAAAAATTCAAAATAGGAAAAGATTAATGTTTTCTTACCGAATCGATTTGAAGATAAAGCCCAATGAATGCCGTGATGAAACATAGTAATAAAGTTTTGTCAATAGTCCAACTCCTTAAGGTCCCTAGGGTTCGAAATATTAAAGAAATCTCCCATATAAGGAAATATTAGAACAACACACTATGAGAGAAGATTTAGAAGGCAATTTATGGCAAAAATAATAATCAAAGAGATATAATGAATATCTAAAAAGGAATAGTGAAAGCTGAGAATGAAACTTGCAGAAGAACATGGATGAAAGAAGAACAAAAGTAGGAAAAAAATAAATAAATTTACCAAAAATAAAACAAAATAGAATAAATAATTTGCTAAAAATAAAACCTTCATCGCAAAGGACTGACCATGAGCCTTACTGCATAGCAAATGAGCAGGAAAAAATACAAAGGGCACTTAAATGTCTTTTTATATTAATAGATGAGCTTGTGAACATGCACATATAACACGGCTAATAACATATAAAGTTATCTTTAGATTATAATAGCAATTTTCCCACTAAAAACGTATTTTGCAGGGATATTTTAGACTTTTTAGTTCCTTGTGGTAATTCTTGCAATTATCTATATTTTAGCAGTTCTGATATAAATTAATTTGATTAGATTTAGTTGTTCTGATTTCAATTTTCCATTATCTTCTTCTATCTTCTTGACGGGATTGTGGTTTTGTGAAAATCGAATTTCATTTAAAATTGTTTTAATTTTTTCGATAAATGGGGCTGTTATTTATATAATAGTCTACATTTTTAATTACTTGTGCATTCTACTCGAATCATATCTTATTAGTTTACTTAAATATGTTTTATTATCAGATAAAAATTGGAGATAATTAAAATAATTTTTGGAGATTATTATCAATATAATCTTATTATTTGTCAAATTAAATTAGTTTATTTTAGATATGTGCATTCATCATCATATTATTAAAACAACTTATTTTGAAAACTTTCCTTAAAAAATTGGATTGATTTATACCAATTGTTTATTAGATTACTTATTTTTTAATTGTTTAACAATTTTTTATTCTCATCATGTAAACTTTATTTGCATATTTTAGAGTGCTCTTATATATTCACTCAATAAATAAATAAAATAATTCTTGATAAATAGTTTATAATTAGCAAGTATTAGTTTACGACAAAATAACAAAATATTATTGTTAATAGTCTATAATCATACGTTATTCAATTTTACGTATTAACCATTTTTAGTATTGCCTGTGCAACGCACGGGTGAAAATCTAATATATCCTAACTGAATAAAACTAACTAGCTCAAAGTTTGCAATGAAAAAGAAAAAAGAAAAGATTTGCTCGAAGTTTATATTTGGTGTACCGGATTAAACCAAATATGGTAATGAAAAGTGAAGATATGTTGCAACTCACAAGTTCATAAATTTGTTTTCGACAAAATTTGACCAAACAAACCCATTCACCTTACGAGAACAAAAAGATTTTGACTGAGGTCACTATCCCAATCCTATGATCCTTACGTTGTACTCATTAAAATAAATAAATAAATAAGGAAAAGGAAAAGGACAAATATCAGTTTGCAACAATTCAAGATATATATATATATATATATAATGATTGATTATGAGGACAATTATAATTGGTGGGACTCTCCAAAAATACCCATTGCCACCAAAAACATATCAATCAAATCAACAACTAACCACTGGGGATAAAGTATTATTTCCCCCCAAAAAAAAAACCATTGGGGGATGAAGTTATTGGCCAAGGAGTTCTTAAATGTGTAATTTTAAGTTAGATGCTAAAATGGTCGTAGATGACATCAGGTCCGGGAAGGTGACTTTGCTCAAACGATTCAAGATTGCAAGGTTCAACTCAAAAATAACAATTGTATTATCTAGTTTGTTATGACTTATGAGACAAATCAATTCAGCGGCACATGAAATAGCTAGCCATTGTGGAGAAATGTTCAACCACCCACTGTATTTGGGATAAACCAGATACCCCAAGAATTACCCCATTGTGTTTGGGATGAACCATCTACCTGCTTTGGAGGCTGTATACTTATTCTAGAGTAATGTTTAAAAACCTTCAGGGGTTTTGTTACAAAGTTTCTCATCCTATGTAGCTTATATATATGTAAGTCACATAGATTTGAAATATACAGGGCGTGAATCAATGCAGACCACATGGGATCGAAGTTTTGTATCGTTACATATATGTAGAGATGGCAATGGGGCGAGTCAGGGTCAAGTTTGGCTTCTCCTAACCCCGTCCCGATTTTTTTTACCCCGCCCGTCCCAGCCCCAGACCCCAATGGAATCGGGTTGGGGCAGGGCGGGAAAAGAAAATCCCCAATCCCTACCCCAATTTTTTTATTTTTATTTTTAATTTAGAGTACAATGCATGCAAAATTATAAGAAAATGTACAAGAAAATTATTTAAACTATGCACAAGACAAGGCCCATTAGCCTAAAACGTGTGTCACAAGCATTACCTTTTATAATGAGTTGGCCTTATTTTATTTTTCTATGAATCCGATATGGGTTGCCTTCCCATTGATATACTATAAAGGCAAATGAAATCCCACATGAAAAGTGAAGCTAAACAAAGCCGGGATACAATGTGTATAAACAAGGGCCAATTGACATTCAAAATTTTGGGAGGGAAAGTGGGTTGTGGAGGTCATTCTTATAGACCGTATTCGAGCCCAAAACAAATACCGTGAGCCCAAAACAAAGAATAACTAAGTAGTTTTTATACAAATAATAATGTTTGAGACCTAATGATGTTTGGTATCATTTATTTTTTTATTTATAAATTCACCTACATTTGATTTGATGACTACTCAACAAGCCCCACACATTTTAAACTATAATTAAATCTCTACCACTCATTTTCACTTTTTATAAATTCTCTTTATAAATTGACTTTATAAATATAAACAAACGGACTCTAAGTAATTTTTATCCAAATAATAATGTTTTGAGACCTAATAATGTTATACAAAGTAAATTTTTTTAATAAATAAAAAACCCAAAAATCGGGATTCGGGGCGGGGGAACCAAAACTCGTCCCCATCCCGCTAGTGATTTGGGGCATAATTTTGTGCCCTGTCCCCGCCCTATTTCCAATCAGGGCGGGGAATCATCGGGCTCGGGTTTTTGGGTTAAATCTGTCATCCCTACATATATGGATCATTGGTAAAATTTGATAATTTCCCTTAAAATTAATCACGGTAGATTTGAAGTTTGAGATTCCGTTCTACCAATAATCTTTCAACCTATCTTGGTCCCATAACATGCCATCTGAAGATTACAAAATCCTCTATTTAAATACAATACTGTAAATATTATTCAACATTATTAAAAATTTTATAATTTTTTGCCACAATGAACGTGAGGAAATATTATGCAACTTCTTCTATCATCATTTTGGACTTGTCAAGCAACAATCAACAAAACATCACTCTATGTTGTGCCGTTGTGTATATTTTTCCATTTCTTTATTTACGTATGCTTGATCTATCAACCACTAATCTTTAATTAAGAAAGAAATCTCATATTTCCCATATGTACACCTGTCATTTTATTTTAAAGAAATATTGAGACTGAGATTCCTCAAAATTTGAAATTTGAAAAATAGTGTTGGCGGCCACTGTTGTGGTATGAACATGAGAATATTCTTTCATATTAAGGTTAGATAAATTCCAAGCAGACAAGGAAAAGAATTTGTGTAGTTCAAATTCCCATGTTTGCAAAAGGAACCAGGATTAAGAATTGTGGAATTTTTACCATGAAATAGTGTACCCAACCCACATGGAAGTTTCATATTTCACACTACAACATGACCTACAACAATAGTGAATTTATCATTAGGCAGATTATTATAAAGAAGACTTCTTTGAATACATTGGTCCAGATCTGAGATAATTCCAAAGTGAAATTTACGAGCGTTATAAAATCCGTTACAATATAAGCAAATTATAAAATATGGGGACTTTTTTTATTTTTATGTTTTACTATTAGTATTTTTAAATGCTAAAAATGAATCCCTTTCAGGCGAATTATAAAAGCACAATAAGAAGGTCGTCTTTCATTCAATTCAAGAAGCTTTGCTCAACTTAACTCTGTTGAGGAATTTACACAAGCACTATGTTCTACTCTTATGATTTGTAAGGAAACGGGGATAAGAACTCCATCCTGGATACTCTATAAGTTAAAACTAGTCGAAAGATGCTAAACTGAATCCTTCTTAAACCTGAGTACGAGGCTGCTGCATCCTAACACCACTAAAACCAGTTCTTGATGCCATTATTTCATTCAATGAAAGCCTTCTTTTCAGCACTGTATCTGGTCTTTGTTTCGGAGCACTTTGAGACCTCAGCTTTGCCTTGAAAGATTGAGTATTTGCCATATAACTGGGACAGTTTGAGTATGGTCTAAAGAAGCTATTTCCACATACACTCTTAGCAGGTGTAACCGGGCCTTTGGATTGTCGTGAACCTGCAAAGCGAGGAGTGCTGTGTGCAGTCGCCAACTTAGAGTCCTCTCCAATGAAGAAATAGTCCAACTCTTGGAGGTGATGGGAATTGGGAATGGATAGGCGACCAGGGATTGGACATGGAAGAGGAGATGAGATATCTTGGTAAAGTTGATCTTCACCATATTCTGAGGTGCAACCGTAGATCTTTCGTGACCTTGACTTAGGCTTGTAAGTGTCTATCTCTACTATCTTCGGGCTCTCATCGTATGCATTAAACGCGTAATCGTATGAAGTGGAGAGTCTCTTGCTATGAAATTCACTTCGAGTTTCATCAAACCTTTCCTGCACCAGCGGAACGTGCTCAGTGAGTATTGCAGAGTCCTCTCCTAGCACAACGGAGACGAAACAAGAAGAGATTGATACTTACAGTTGCTTTTCTGGCTCCATTCTCTGGATGAAATCGGTAGTTGGTGTTGGTAGAATGACGAGCCCTTTGTGACCGGACAGCAGCCTGTGCTCTAATGAGAGCTTGCATACTGTGTATGGTTGCAGCCGCACGCTTCCGTACAAGATAGCCTCGAACAAGAGCCTGTAATTTCACCAGTCCTTTCAGCGCCTTGAGTGCTTTGCGTGACTGGCGGTAAAAAGAAATTAGATTCACCAGAGAACAGCAGAGTTTACAGAAGCAAGCAAAATGAGCTAATAATAAACAGAATAGAATGTGAACCAAGAGTTGCCAATTGGTATAAGTGAAAACATCATTCTGTTATGTGTCAACCCTTTAAATTTGAAGCTTTGCAATAAAACATAAAAAAACATAATTATTAGTCCCCATGGATGAAAATAGAATATTTGGTACTACTTAGTTGGGATGTTGGATACATTGCTGGAATTTCAAGCAAACAGTGGAACATAGATTCAGAACAACATTAATGGTTATGTCGAGATTGAAATAAGACACATAAATATCACATATCTGAAGAAGTTTCAAATATCAGACAATTACTCAACATAACAAAACAATAACATTACTCAATCCTAAGTCTTCTAAAATGTTTATAAGCTATATAAATTGCATCTTATGAAATATAACCGAGACTTAAGAACACAAAAATAAAACTGAAAAATGAAATCCCACTTACCAAATGACCTCTAAAAACAGACTGAATCTTGACGGCAGCCCACCTCTCCCTGCCTCCATTGAACAAACCTCCTCTGCCTTGGCTTGTGAGTCTCACAACGGCAACAGCAGCCTG
Organism: Nyctanthes arbor-tristis; assembly: GCA_963692815.1. Lineage (NCBI taxonomy): Eukaryota > Viridiplantae > Streptophyta > Magnoliopsida > Lamiales > Oleaceae > Nyctanthes > Nyctanthes arbor-tristis. Next base: position 8,836 of record CAVNYN010274720.1, read on the forward strand.
TGCGGCAGCGACCGCTGCATCTGCTGCGGCGGCGGTGGCTGCAGCCACAGCAATTGCATGCTTGTTCTGCTGCTCTTTCTCTGTCCCAGAAATGTAAGATCTCATCCAACTCGAGTCCTTCACTGGAATATTAGCTGGAATCTGACTCAATCCCACTGATTCCTTCCCTGACTTGCCAAAACTCCATCTTTTTTTCTCCCTTTTTTCAGCATAACTTGAAGTGTTGTCCACATTTTCCTTGTCTTTCTTCATTCCCAACAGGCCCCTCAACCACCTTGTGGCATTCCCCATTCTTTTCTCTTCAAGAAAGATTGAAAACTATGGCTCAATGCTGTCACAATGTAACCGACAAAGATAATGAGAGGAGAGGATGTGTATAATAATAAAGAGTTAAAAGACTAGAACCCAGCCCACGAGTTGTATTATGAGAGTACAATAGAACGCCACTTATATTCCTTTTCGTATGCTAAATTGGACAGTGATCAACCAAAAAACAAATGGATCACTAAAATTTACTGTGAAGTACTATCGGATCCCATGTACCAAAGATAAGGCCTTAGAATCTTTACATGTTGCAATCAGAAGAAAGTGATGCAAAAGCAGAAATAAATTGTGGAAGAAAAGATTAACAAAAGGGCATCAAACCTTAGAATAATGGAAGGATAAAGAGTGGATTTCTGTTTTATATTTTGGAAAATTTTTTGGTCTGACATAACCTCGTGGAGATCTGTATTACAGGACAAAAAGGCATCACAGAAAAAAAGAAAAGAAAATACAGATTTAAAAAGGAATAGAGATTGAATCCCACCATCCCAAACAAACAAGAAAATACAAAATCAGTGTAAAGGTTTGAATAAGAGTGTAATAATCACCTAAAGAAAGAGAGAAAAAGAGTCATCAAATGTCTCAAAGATTCAAACCGCTGTCACCTAACCTAAGCAAATTCAAAAAGGCCATTGAAACTTCCACCTTCAACCAATGAGAAACTCTGCTATCTTAAAAAAGAAAGTATATTAATCATCATTGCTTTCTCTCTCTCCCTTAAGTCTCTCCCAAAAGAAACTGTCTCTATGTAGTATTTAGTTAAACAAACAAAAATTAACAGACAAAATCAAGAAAAGTGGAAAGGTAAATAATCAGAGAGGGGGATAGGCAGTCAAACAAAACGCACCTTATCAAATTCAAAAAAAGCACTCAAAACTCCGCATCTTCCAATTAGAAAGTCACAATACTAGCGTTAATATCTGATGCCCTGCATCTTTGAGCTTTCTGCCTCTCTCTCTAACTTTGTGGAGCAACGTGTATCGAGAATCATGAAATCCCACTAGTATTCCCAGCCGCTGTTACCATTTCAATAATTCTTTAATTTCCCATGAAGATCTTTTCTTTTAAACTTTTATTATTCTACTCTGACCCTTTATCCACTGCTTCTCCTAATATTAGTGTTGACAGCAATAGACAATAGTAACACAATAATGGAAATTTAAAAGAAATAAGCGGTACCATAGCGGATCCTATCCCTTACAACTTTAATGGCCTTTTATCTCCGGAGCTTTTAGGGACTGATAGTGATAAACTAAAGGAGAGACGTTTTCTAATGATTCCCCCGACTGTTACATTGTAGACTTTATTGAGCCCACATTAAAGCATCTAGCCGAAACAACAAACAAGTGCTAATTGTAGAAATTTTGTGGAGTTTGGTCCCCATATTTCACTGTATTTATATTGACTGGGGTTGATTTGCTCAGAAATCGCGCAGAAAATCTCTGGGGAAAGAAAGTGGCTTTTCCTGGCAAGTGAAGGATAAAGACCTCCACTGCCATTGGGTTGAATCTGGATAGACAAGGACGTTGCATTATAAGTCCGCTATAGCTTGCCAAACCTATGCGTATCTTGATTAAAGTGAAGCCGAATAAATTTGATTTGATCGAAACATAAACAATGCATGCAATGTGTGTAGTTGCACCAACGGATTATGAGGAGAATTATTTTTCGATTTTTTTCCCTAATTCGTGTGGCTTTTGTTCATTTCATAGCATCCTTGGAGTGTCTGAAGGTAAAAAGAAAATTTTGACATGGACGATGATGTATGTTGGAATGTTTAAAATTTGAATTATTTGCTTAAATTGGGTAGAAGTTGTCAATTCTCTCAATTAATTGGAGAATGAGAAATACTATTTATACACACAAAGTGTACAATTTTTGTATACACCTATATGAATTTATTAATACGCTTCAAAAGTTATGATTTCAAGAATGATGGGACAAATGATTTTAAGTAAATATAAAAAATTGTATACAAAATTTGTATACTTTATGTGTACAAATATCATTTCTCATTGGAGAATGGTGAAATTTTTAATAGACTTCGCACGGCGGTAAAATTATTGCATCAAATTACTAGAAAGGACCACTTTCGACAACCAGTTTACTCTGTATAATTATTATACTTGTCAAATATTCTTACTCTTACATTTTTGACTATTCGTTTGTTATGTATCTTTTACTACCTTGTCAAATGTTTCTAGTCTCATGATCGAGAGGGGGCTTGTTGAGAAAGTTCTAGTACTTTGAGTATCGAACTCAACGCTCTGGGTAAATGAAGAATTAATAATTGGATACATGTGTCTCAATTTATTTATTATTTAATTGGAATCATTGTAAACACTTATCTTTTATATTTTTGGAGTACTAGAAATTTTTGTTTCCAAATTTGTGCAAGTAGTAAATAGTCTCGATTTAGCACCATATGGTATCAAATGACTGTATGATATACATCAAGACACGTCACATAGGAAACCACAACAAGGTGGTGTGTCTCGATATACGTCACGTGGTCATATAATGTCATACATATAGTGTTATATCATTTTTAGTAAATATTCCTCTACAAGAAACTGAATTTGAGTTCAAATCACCACCAAATCTCTACAGGTCTGTATTCAATGCAAACTTTTTTAAATGGATGATAATTTTTTAAACATTTGTGGATTTATTATTGAGATAAAGTAGAAGACTTACGTGTAGAACTTTGTAAAATTTTTGAGACTTTAGAGTTTAAATAGACATTCATTTTAAAAAATAAAAACTATAAATATAAATATAATCTATATATAATTAAGAGAATTAAGTCTCGATACCTTTATTACTGCATTTTTCCTGCTCAAATTTCTTAGTACAGTTTGTGGTAAATTGAACTTTTTTCTTTTTTTAGATAAAGCTAAAATCAGAATATTCTCCTTAATCTTCTCTTTTTTTCCGAAATTTGAATCATCCATAATTGAGATATAGATATATTTATTCATAATCTATAATTTTGAAGATTCCAACTAATCGAAGCATTCCTAATCTATCAAGTTTGAAAATCGTGATATTCTCCTTAACTTTAAAACTCGTGAAAAATTGTATTTCAAAACAACTTATATTCTTAATATTGTTAAAAACCCGTGAAAATTTGTATTTCAAAACAACTTATATTCTTAACATTGTTATTGGGGATTATCTAAATGATATAATTGTATTTTGCATAACATTTCCAATGATGATAATTTAAAAAATTGATTTTAATTTTTTTATATGACCTTTATTAAGTTTTTTCATTTTAATAATAAATATAATTAATTATTTTAGTAAATTATACATGAGTGTCGTAAAGATGTGACAAAAATCTCTCGAAGGTTTTGTAACAAATTTTAAAGCGGCCTTTGAACACTATCTTATATGATTTGAAGTTGACTATTCGAAATGAAATAACAAGAATGAGACAATGATTAATTCCTTTCAGATATATATATATATACAACTTGCATTTTCCATGTATAATAAAGTGGATAAAAGATGGCAATAAACAATGTACAAAGAGGATAAAGCTTGAATTACAAGTTTTTGTGCTTTCAATCCCAATTATGTTTCTCCTGTCCCAAAAGCATATAAATATATGGCTTTAATTTCGTTATCTTCTCTTTTTCAGAATGCAATAGTGAATTGCAAAAGCCAATAGTGTAACCTTTAATATATAGGCATAATATTAATTGTCTGTCTTTGAATTATTTTTTACAATTACTAATAAGAATAGTATAAAAATATGAATAGTTTGGTGTTATGTAATTATTAGTTTTGTATTTACCATAATAACATGAAATGACATGATAGAGTTTGTTGCCAAATGGTAGCTAATAATTTTAAGAGTGGCCCATAATAGTAATTTGTCTTATAATGGCTAAACCGTACTTTTTGGATAGTGCGAACTAGCACTTAATAATAGTTTGTTATATTTTAAGAGTGGTCCATTTTCTTATATTTCTATTCATTTGGTTTCTCATGTAACGCACTGGCAAAAGACTAGTATTATATTATATCAAACAACTTTTTAAATGACCAAGTCAATAATACAGACTAAAAGTCGATATTTTTCATATCAATAAAATAATTATTTTTGAAAGATGAAAAATTAGATTGGTACAAGAAAATTTTTATGACTTTTTACAGCATTGCAAAAACACAAAACTTTTCTCAAAACTAAAGATATATTTCGTAGTTCCGTTATTACCGTCAAGCAAGTATAATAAGAAATAAAATGTCACCCACTTTTCCGATACAAGTAGGATAATGAGGTCAGGATGGGGAATTAGCGAGGTAGTACAGGCATTAAAATTTTTTATTACATCCCGCTTTAATAGTTTTCATTCTTAACTTCATAATAATTAAATTATTAACACATAAAAAAAGTGAATTGACCTAAAAATGAATAATGAGAAAAATATTAGAAATAAACCAAAAATTAATAATATAAGGGAAATTATACTCCGGCCACAAAAAGTAATCATCACACCCCATTTTTAATACACACTAATTAAAATATATTTTTTATATTTACACCACACGTCAATTTACAACCTTAGCCTTATAATTTAAAAAAAAAAAAGAAAAAGAAAAAGGCTATGTCGTGCACCACAAATGAAAATATCCGTTGCTTTTCGATGACGGTCGCTGGCCCCGTGCGGACCCACTCACCATTTTGACGGTGCAATTTGATTTATTGACAAAGGATGAAACGATGTGGTTTTTACTAATTTACTCCATGTTCTTCTAATTCTTTTGAAATTATTACAAGATGGTTTTCTTTGGACTGCTGCACGATTTGAAGCTAATTAAATCGGTAAAGCGAATGTTGTGCCTTTCCTGAATTCCAATATGATTAGAAAATCGATGACTGTAACTTTTTAATGCTTTAGGATCACGTATGATTTGGGAATTCTATCAAATTTCTGAGAAATATTTGTTAAACACAAGTCTTCAGTTGAGTGGAAATTAAAAGCAAAATTAGTGACATTCTTGCCCACAATTTGATAAGATTGTGTGAAGAACATTTAGCTTTGATAAAAGTTGATTCTTTTGTACAATCTAATCCAGTGATAGAAAAAGGGGAAGGGCGATGGGTCAGCAAAATTTGAGCAACGAGAAGAGGATATATGTACATGGAATCGACGAAGCTCTGTTCCCGCCAGATGAGAGTAAACCAACAGTGAATAAATTAGCACTAGCGGCCAAGAAGATTGCTTCGGCACAAAAGTATTTTCTTCACGTTTTACTTAGCCATTTTTACACAATTTTTATTGCTTTTCCTTGAACAGTTTCTTGATTCTTCCTTCATTTAATCTTTAATTTATTATTTACAGATTGTGTCGAAGCAAAGCATGAGGACCCGTGGAAAAAAGTCGGTGGTAGACTGAAGATCAGGCACATAGAAGGTTTTTATATTTATTTTATTTTTGTGACATCAAAAGAAAGGTTTCTTGAAGTAGTAGTGTGGTGTACCTAATATTAGAAAAGAAAAAATATATATATATATATATATATATATAAAATTTAAGGTGGTGGTTGTTTAAGTCAATTTAGTTATGGTTAATTTAGTAATACAAAAAATGTGGGATGATGAACAATTTTTATGGTGGGAAATATAATTTCTCTTGCTCTAGTCATCACTCTATATATAAAAGTACCAATCAAGGATCCTTACTTTTGTTAGCTTAAAATCAACATTTGTTCCTTTTTTTTTGAATACAATTGGGGGAATTTCGGGGTAGGGTATAGACTCATAATCCAAGATCTTGTTCTAGTAAGGGGTGCTCTTTACCATTTGAACTATTGCCCTTAGTATAATCAACATTTGTTCTTAATCTTTATACTTCACAAAAGTCGTGAAAAGTCTTTAAAAGTTTAAAAATCTCACAAAATCCTAGTTAGTTTGAATTCCATAATACTTAATGAGACTTTTAGAAAGTCTAAATAGAATTAAAAAGTCCAAAATGGAACACCCCATAATTTTATAAAAAGCTTTTAAAAGTTTCAAATGAATACACCCCCGACGATCTCAACATTGTACTTAAAAAAGGACAAAGAAGGTCTCTGCTTTTTAGTTGTACACTTACGATTTCTTGATTAAAAAATAATAATAATAATAATAAATACAGTACACGAGTTAAATATTTCAACGCTCTTCAAACATCGCTTGGTGTATTTAATTATTAATCATTTAACTTTAAAATGTTGTAAGTTATTTACCTAACTTTAAAATGTTGGTTATTCACAGAAGTCTGCACCATGTTTACAATTACTCAAACTTTAAAATGTTATACCAGCTATACACTTCTCGACTATTTGTTATTATATATAAGAAATATATGTCAAATATGCAGATTAATCCCCGCAGGCTAAGTCATTAATCAAAAAGGAACTTTGTGAAAGAAATGAACGTATTCCCCAAGTAACCAAATCAATGCCTTGATTGCATTAGCTGGGGAGATTTTCAATTGTTCCATTTCTCGAGTCATTATCTAATTAACAACTTCATTTATAAGAAGTGTTGGTTTTTCTTAATTGGCGTAATAAGTAATAAATATCTCATGCTATGTGTGTATTATGTTAACCAATGTATCAATGATTCTTATTTTAGAAATTTGACGGATGGTCGAGGGTGAGTAATTGGAAAACTTTGTTAAAATGGATGGTTATTCAAGAGAATTTAGATTCATTGATCTGTACTTGGCAAAATTCGATGAATTTTAAAACATTTAATTTCATGATAGAGGCGTTATTTATTTAAGATAAATATATCAATACTGGCCGGCATGATAGGCGGCAAGGATTGTTGGCCGAATAAAAAAGACTCGTGAAAAATGACGCATTTGTAAAGTCGCACTCAAACTACATAACGAGAATCTGGACCGTTTACTTTTTAGAAATTTTGATCAGCCAGGAGACACTTAACATGATGATGACACTTTTTAGAAATTTTCATTTGTATAGATTAAAAACGATTGATTAATTTTGAAAATGTGCACAAGACATGCAATGTAAATACCTGTAGAGAATATGTCCTGGAAACAAGTTATAATTAACGATGTTAAATAGCCAAAACACAAATTATTATAGAAGATTCATTCAAATCATTTCATGTAAATTATTTTTAAAACGCGATTGTAATCTTATTGTTTTATTTAATGGCTTTGCAAATTGAGCCGTTGTGCTTGAAAGTTAACCTGTTAAAAATAGCAACATATCTCATTTTAGATGTTTTGGTAGGATTATTTTTTCTCTTTGGTTCGGACTTGTGAGCACTTTTTTCAAAAACACGTTTACTTTTATGTAGCGTAGGGAGTATACTATACAAAGATATGACCATACAGTTACAAAGATACGACAATTCATTATAAGAAAAATAATCATGTTATGTTTAGTGAGCTTATTCACAAGTCCTTGGGTGTTTGATTCTATTTATCAAAACACATTATAATCTAATCTATCACTGATTTAATCACTGATTTGACAACTATTCATTTATAACTATAAATTTCAAACCTCCATTAAATATACACTATTCATTTCACTTCATTATAATTTTTCTTTATAATTCAAATTGAATAATGAGAATCAAACAACCACCAACCGAAAGTTAATGTTTAGGTGATTAACATGTCCAAGAATCATCAAAACATATAATTCGTGGAAAATGGTCATGAGCTTGAATGCGTCCTCCACTAGTTAAGGCCAAGATAACATTCTAGTAACAAAAATATATTAGACAAAAAAAAAATCACAAACATACAAAAAGAAATTCAAATATTTCATGAGATGAAAATCAAATGTTACTTTAGACCATGTTTTAAAAGATGCGTCTAAACTAAAATGTAAACTCTATGTTTATAACATTTTCATACACTCACCATGACGAAAAGGTATTATCACATCTTGATCTTGAGTTTTTATTTTTCGTTTTCCCTAAATTTGTCACATCTTTTAGAGCAAAATTAATGTTGGGGAAAAAAGTCAAGGGGAAAAAACCTGCTTCTAAATAATGTGTAGGAGGAAAAAGTGGGGGGAGGGGGAATATGAATTAGACACGTGACAATATTTTATTGGATTGGGAAGAAAAGTGAAAGTAGGGGAAAACAGTATTTTATTGGATTTGAGGGAATGAGAGAGGGTGAAAAAACCTAACCCACATTTAGGTTTTATACCCCCTCCCCAAAAAAAAAGGTTTCCCCCTCCATTTTGACAAACCATTTGGGTTGTTGGGGGAATCCAAAATTTGAGTTTTTCTCCTAATACTAATTGTGCTTTTAGAACAATTACTTCTACATGAAAGTGACTGATGACGTGTGTCCATGTTACTTTTGAAGGGGAGGAAGAGGAGGGGAAAAGAAAAAGAAAAGAAAAAGGTATATATATGAGAAAATTTCTATGGAGAGCTTACTTATCTTCTCTTACGGAGTGAAAACTGTCATATCGCTGTATGTGATTAGGGGTTGGGGAATTGAGGTCAATCGCATGCAGTCACGGGGTAGTTTTCACTTCATAAGGGAGAGGTAAGCTCCTCATAGCAAGATCGACATATACGGTACCAAGACGTAACAGTTTCCACTCTGTAAGGAGATGTGAGCTCTCCATAACCCGACCGACATATACGGTACCAGGACTTCAATCACCCAACCACCAATTATGTACAACTATGTGACAATTTTCACTCTATGAAAGAAGATGTAAGCTCTTTATAGTCAGACCGGCATATACGGTACCGGTAGGCACATAGGCATTAGAGATGGGAAAAAGAGAAGAGAGAGAAAAAAATCGTCTCACCCAGCCTGCCACGTGGCCATTACCCACCATTTCAGCTTCCTTGCCAATATTGCAATCGTGCCAATGACAACGTTATCAAAATGAAAGATATCAGTCAAATTGGAATCCAACGAAGCATGAGCTATATGTGTCCGGATAAATTTCAACCCCATTTAATGGATGGATATCAAAGAATTATTTTGAATAACGAAAATAATTTGTAAATGAAAATATATGACCAATATTTGACCAATCTAAGAGCTTGTTTGAAGCTCTTTATTTTTTTAATTTATAAAGAGAAATTATAATGAATGGAAATGAATTGTGAAAATTTAATTGAAGTTTAAAATGTGTTGTGATTGTTGAATAATTGTCATATTAACAGTCAAATCATGGTAGGTGAAATTATAAAGAGGAAAAATAAAGAGCTTCAAACAAGCTCTAATTATAATTTATAAATCAATTCAATTATAAAACGAAACCAAACGGACCCTTAGTTATAAATGAAAATTTTCACACCAAAATAGAAGCAAAAATATCAAATTCTATCAATTTTCCTCTTCTTTTTTTAAAGTATTAATTAAAAAGATCATTATTGCAAAAAAAAAAAAGAGAGACCATTATTGCATCTCAATGTCGAGTTTAGGCCCATTTCTTTACATAATTAGGCTGATAGCAAATCAGATTGTTCCAGGTTTTGCACAAATTTGAAATAAATCAAAACCAACTCGATTTTCAATTCTGAATCTTTCATGTGGTTTGATTCATTTATTTATTTTTAAATAAGAGATAATGTTCAAGAACCTCCAAAGGTTTATTAACAAAACTTTCCAAAAGTTCTTAAACATTATCAAATAAGTAGATTAGTAGTAATCATTTTTTTTCCTGTCACCTTCTTTTGCTTATCCGCGTTTCTCATACAAAATTAATTTTTCTCCATACGTCATTGCTTCATTTATTTTTTAAATGAGAGTATCACTGCTTCATGTTCATCATTAAAGTGCTATATTAATAATTTGTGTATATTTGTATATGAAAAAATTTTCAAGGCTTTCCAAAAGTTTTGTAGCATGTAGTGTATATGGATACACGACACGTGTATTTTAAATACAAACTATATATATTTTAAATCTACATGATATGTATTCATGCCACATGAGTAGAAAGTTTTTTAAAAAAAATTTACTGAAAGTTCTTAAAGAAACTCTATATATATAGAATAATTCTATTTAGACAAATACGTAGATAAAAAGTGTAATAAAATAAAAATATGACCTATGTGATTATTATTGATGAAAAATTGATATGATATATTGAAAAATAAGAATATGATATGTGTTAATTTTGTTTAAGTTTTTATCTATCTTTTTGTTCAAATATCACTACTCATATTGTGTGTGTATATATATATATATTGTGTGTGTGTGTATGAGTTAAATGTTTAATCACTCACTGAACTTTATAGCATGTCGTCAGATACTCATTGAATTTTAATATGTTGTCATTTACCCAGCAAACTTTAGAAAATGTCTCATTTTACTCATTCACTAGCAAACCACTAGATCCCTCAAACGGAGTTTCTGATGTGGCAAACGGATTTCTTATGTGGCAAAAAACTGGCGTTAATTTTGGCTAATACAAATAACTTATCTGCCAACTAGTCAATTCCAAAAATAAAAACACAAAGGAAATAATATTCAAAGTCGAGCAGAAATAATATTCACAGTAATTTTCAGAAGAAAAGTGCTTCCATCCGTCCTCCACCGCCTAATGCCCAGTTGGCCGGAATCCCTTCCGCAATTGCCTCTGGCGAAGATTTACAGCGGATGATCCAAACGAATTTTGTTTAGTTTAGCCCGAAATCAATTCTTTCTCAAAATTTCAGAAACCCCAATTTTGCCTTTCTTACTCATCTTTGACCCAGATAACCTTCAAAATATTGATTGGAATTTACTCTCATTACAAGAGTGCAATTCCAATGGGTTAAAGAAATTACAAGATTAGTTTAATGGATAACGGACATCCGACACCAACATTTTACTCAATAACTCAGCATCTGGTTTTAGTTAACGTTTATTTCTTTGGAGGAAAGATTGATTCGGGCTAACTACACCAAATTCGTCTCGGTAACCAGTAGTCGGCCTTCGTCACAGTCAACTACAGATTTCGGCGTGGTTGGTGGGTAGATGGCAGTTGAGGACGGATTGAGCAATGATGGACTGAGAAACGTTTTACTCGTTTCTTTTCCTTTGTTTATTGAATTGATTAGTTGGCAGATTACCTTGAGTTGCCATCAAAATTAACCGCGGTTATCCTCTACAAAAGAAATTCATTTGCCAAATCAGCAATTCCGTTTCAGGGTTCTAACGGATTGATGGTTAATGAGTAATGGAGGATGTTTTCTAAAGTTGAGTGGGTAAAAGAAGACATTTTAAAATTTAATGAGTATGTGAAGACACGATATAAAGTCTAGTGAGTATTGAAACATTTAACTCGTGTGTGTATATATATATATATTTGTAAAAATTTCTATTGCCAAAAAAAAAGAGTTAAATTTGTTAGAAGCGCGTCAGTAGGTAGAAGGGAAACGAAACATCGGTCCAATGAATCGGTGGGCGAGTAAACGGTGATATTTAAACATCTCTTCTTCTCCAAAAAATAGTATTCCAATTTTCTGTCCGAGTTGCACTGCAATCTGAACTCGCCACCTTCCGCCACACCTTCCCCAACACCCCACGCCCCCACCCTACGCCATCCCCTTAATATCCCTTTTCTTTCTGCTTCTGGATTTGTGGGTCAACTCATGAATTTTAGGGCTTGGTCTTTCTTAGATCTATATCAATATATAATGGCCCAATTTATAATTTTTAACATTTAATTGATTAATTGTGATTTTTGGGATCCCTTTTTTCTTAACAACCCAATTAATGTGATCAGGGTTTCAATTTCAAGGTCGTGGTAAAATTCTCCTGAAAGAAATTATCTTTTCGGACCGCAAATTAGGGTTCTTCATTCAGCGAGTTACTTGGGTTTGAATCATTGTGTTTTAGGTTCCGGATTGTGCCATTTCTTTCTTTGGGTTTGGTTTAGAGATAGGATAGGGTTAGGTTGAGATTAGGGTTTTGCGCGACTGTTATTAGTATTGAGGAGAGATGGTGGGATCGGATAGATTGAATGCTTCGCCTTCGCTTTCCCCGCCGCAGCAGAAGGAAAAGCAGTTGCCCAAGCAGTGGGGGGTGACGAAACCGTTGTCCCAAGCAGGGCCCTCGGAGATTGATGTTCAGAGAAGCAAGGAGTTGGAGAAGGTTCAAATTTTGTCTTTTCGTTTGTTCAGGAATTGAAAATTTTGGCTCTTTTGGGATTCTGAGATGTGATGTTGGTCCAATTTTAGTTTTTGGTGGAAGCGGGACTCCACGAGAGTGCAGAAGAAGCTGCCAAGAGAGAAGAGGTTCTCGCTCGGTTAAAACAGGTATGTCAGTTTATGAAACTGCAACGCTCTCAATGGCTTTCCAACTCGCATTATGTAATCATCACGATGGCTTTTAGCGATTGTATATTTTGGTGTTTCAGTCAAAAACGGGTGGAACAAAATGGGCAATGGACGAACCAGAAATGCCCTTTATGTATAAATGGGTTGATTCAAATGCCCTTTTAACTTGCATGAATCCTCTAGGCAAATCATATCTTACTTATCTGAATCCATTTAAATCCTCTTGTGTAATATTATTATTCTAACTGAAAGAAATCCAACTGAAACTGCATATTTTTACTGGCACCAGAAACTAAATTATTATTCAGGTTCCCGGCAATGTTGTTTTTATGCTATTTCTGTGATTCTATCCTTTTGGAATACCCTGGAGGTTGGGATAGTCTTTATTAGTTCAAAGAGCTAATGTGCTCTTGATGTTTGGCCAAGCTACCATATTAACCCCCCTCTATTTTCTCTATATAAGAATGCACCCCTCACCCCCCCCCC
>CAVNYN010274723.1:0-25531 GCA_963692815.1 Nyctanthes arbor-tristis
AGAAAAAGATACTTAAAAGCTTGTATTTTGTTGACTTGGAAGAAGCATCCAAGTATATACAACTTTAACCAAAAGTATTGAATTTGAGCAAAAAAAAAGGATTGAATTTGAACAAGATCATAGATTATTATATGAACTAGAATTTATGTAGAGTTTTTGGAGCAAAGTCACTATCTTGACTTAGTGTCAATAAACTTTAAAACGAGAGGGGTGAAATGTGAATAAGATTTTTGAAATATGTTTTACCGTGCAAAATTTAGTTTCGACCTTTTTCCATTTTTCAGTGATTTTTCTTTATTTTCAAATAAATAACTCCTCAATCAAGTACTATTTAAAGTTACATATTATGTCAGCCAACTAATGTGTAGAAATAGGCGATAACAGAGAAGACATAATTATTTTTTATTAGACTATGTAACGTTTTGATAAGATAACATACTAATTTATTAGTAGATGATCTTTTCTTGATGCTTAATTGTTTATATTCCCCTAGAAATTTAAAATAAGGATAAAAATTAATTCCACACAGAGCCTATGAAAAACATATCCATTACCGCTGTCAACCTAACCACCACCACTAGAATTTGTCAAAATTTCATAGTCAAAAGTACGATTTTTTATATTATATGTATCTTACACTACCATGTAACAAATAAAGATAAAGGTAAATGGGAGCGGACAAACTCTGATTTTTATTTAGTAAATATGAAAATCCATGATATGAAAGTAGTGAATATGAAGGTAGTAAGTAACAAGTAATAAAGAGAACAGATAACCTGAAGTTGTTTAACAAATGACAGACCATACTTACCTAACAACGAATTAGTTTACTTGTACATGTTGTACATAATTTGTACTTACACTATCTGAATTTTCTTAAATGCTCTTAACTCCATCTTCCATTAGATGACAGAATTCAGGAGTATGGGTAAATTTAATGGGCGTTGTACAAATAGACTAATTGCTTAAAAAGTGTAGAAGAGCACCTAGCACTTGCCCTTCGGGGGTAGGTCATGATGCCCAAATTCAGTGGTGAGAGGTGGCAGTTGTGTTGGAAGGCAAATTAACCTACTCTAGAAGTACCTATTCCATCATGCAAGACAAGATCAAGAACAATATGTGGATTTAGGGCCTCAAATTTTTTATCAATTTGAATCCATGAATACACATGTATTTTTTTTTTTAAAATTTGTTGTTCGATACTCTTAGTCTTGGAGTACTAGAAAATTTTCCAATATGTTGAAAGATTAGCGGTGTTTACTTTTCGGTTTGTTATTTGTCAATATGTGACAACCATCATCTACTTTTTCTAATTACTGTGGGACATTACTATATTGAATAATGAGTAGAGATGCATAAATACATCGGAGCATTAAATCATTCAACAGCCAATAAGAAAATGACAACTATATTAGAGACAGTATTATTTGAATTAAATTAAGAAAGATTGTTCTAACATGAAGAACTTACCAGCTAGACTACACAGAGGGCCAATAACAGGGGGCCATGTGGTCACCTCTCTTTAGAATTTTTGAGACTAGACAAGCAATCTCGAACGTCTTGAAACCTTGGAAACAGGCCCACTGCCGTAGTCGCGAGTAGTCGCGAGTATTCAGGTTCTGCTTCTTCATTTTCCTAGCATCTTCATTTAGGAACTGAGCTTACCCAGCCCCTTTTAGATGGCAAGATGGAAAGAGTTAAGGCTCTGTTTGATTCTCATTATTGACATTAAATTATAATGAGAAATTATAATGATGTGAAATGAGTGGTGTAAATTTATTAGAAGTCTGAAATTTACGATTATAAATAAGTAATTATCAAATTAGTAGTCAAATAAGTGATAAGTGAAATTATAATGTGAATTGATAATGAGAATCAAGCGCCCTCTAATTTGTTTCCACTTTCCATCAAATTGCAGTCTCTTGTATTTTCAGAACCGGATTTTGATTAGTGGGTATTTGTATTTCTGTTGGGTTAATGGTTGTTAGGTTGTGGGCTTTGGTTTGCTTAGTTGGGCTTGCCTTACTTTTGGGTACATTCTCACAAAAAATTGTCACTTATCCTGTATGATATCTAGCACAAGTTACATCATACGTGAGCTACAGATGACAAAAAATTATCACATTTCAAATAGAATGTAGCCCATGGATTATACTTTTTATTTTAATCATTCTATCTTTATTATTTACCATATCTCAATTATGATAAGTTACAAATAAGAATATAGCCTTCCCAAACAAAAGTGAACTAAAAAGTTGTATAACTATTTTTAAAAAAATCGAACTCTCCATAAGAGACGACAAAGGCAGTATCAAAAAATCCAAGACAAGTCTTCCTTTTCTTGGAATCCTTCAAGAAACGCAAGACCCCTCGAGAATACGTACAATTCCATATTATCCTTCCTCGTTGGATTTCCCTTATCTCACGCGTTCACCACGTGTTGAAATTCCCTGTTCAGAATTACGTGTCACAACTGGATTCGTCGTCTGACATTTCAAAGTACACCGGACACAGCCTATATAGATCGAACACGACATCAGCTGTTCCACACGTGTTGTTTAAATCCCACGTGGCGTGTTCTTATTGGCTTACGCGGTTCCATTTCCATGCGGTTAAAATCAGACACCGTTTTCTTAGCTATTTCCTCGTTTATTGCTTGTTAAGGAGTCTCTTTAATTTGTTTCTCTTTCTTTATTGAGATTTTTTGTGGGTTTCAATCTTAACTCAAAGACAAGTTGAAAAATGGTGGCAAAAATGAGGAAATGGCCGTCGTGGGTTGTGAGGCCGCAGCCACCTTCGACGATGATGACGAGGAAGTTTCAGGTGAAGTTGAAGCCATTGAAGCTAGAAGCAATAGAAGAAGGCGGCGATGGTGAGAATTCGAAGATCAAACAAAGGGTTGTTTCGATCAAAGTGAAATGGAAAGGGGAATCCAAGTTTGCGTTAATGCCATTTCATAAACAAAAAGTGGATTTTTGGAGAGAGAAAGTTGTCAAGAAAGGGGAAGCCGTAGAATGGGGCGACGACAACCATGATCACATCGTTCGTGTTTGTTGCTTTACGGCGGTTTCCTCTCAAGAGCAAAAGTTGGTTCCTTGGAATGCTTCCTTCCATATCCTATGTGTAAGTTTTACTTTTTAATTTCTTCGGCCACCTCATAATCTATGGATTGAGTGCTAGTTTAAGAAGGTCTCTTAAAAGTCAAAATTAAGTAGTCTTCAAGGTTTAGAAGCTGTTTTTGTATCGGTTTGGTAATTTTCTTAGGTAGAAGTTTTATAATGCAAAAGAAATTATTTGTCAAGCTTTAAAAGGTCCAAATTTATATTGCTTGATTGAGCTTCCAAGCTCTCGGACCACATTATATGAACCGTTGAAGTACTATTGAAAATATTTGCTAAGAGGATTAATTCAAGCATTTTTTTTTCTTTTTTTATATACATTTGATATGAGATTCTTCCCTTAATACAACTTATGCATATGTCTATGTGCATTGTGTAGGGTGAGAAGATCAAATCCAAGAATAAAATGGTGATGGTTGGGAAAGGCTCTATTAATTTAGCTGAAATTGTTTCAAGAATGGAGTCTCAAATTGAATGGAAAGTTCCTATAAAGTTGCTGAATTCCAGAGTTGCTAGAGAAGTCTCCCTCGTTGTAAGTTAGTTTTTCAACTAGTCATATCCAGAAATATGTCTGATTTTGCTTTATCATCATCATCATCATCATCTTGTGCAACATTGTCCCGTCTAAATACTAAAATCTTGTCCAAATTTTGTTCCTTCAGGTGCTGCTGAACTTTGTTGAAATCAAAGAATCTCAAGAAACTGCAAAATTGAACCGCATGAGAAGTTTGTCATCAGGCAATGCAGCAGCAGAAGAAGAAGAAGTGCTGATGGATGAATCAGAAAATTCAGCGATTTTGGAGAGGAAATCCTCTGTAAATTGGACGGATTCAAACAAGAAAATGGGGTGGCTCTCTTGGAAGAACAGACACTTTAGTTTTAATAAAGCAGTCAAAAGTAAAGAAGAGACATTGAAGGATTCAGACAGCAAAAATAGGGTTCATGATGTTGATCCTCAATCCAATGATTCTTCTACCTTGGACTCAATCAACAGTGGCCCAGTACAGGTACATTTTCAAATTCTCTTTAACCATTTTGAATTTCAATAGGTGGTTTGTGAAATTAAGTGACACGGGTTTTGTTAACTGTGTGGAGTTTAATTATAAAATACATCTCAGATAGATTAAAATATATATATGTTAAACTCAAATTTTACCAGGCCAAAAATATCGACAAATGATATTATTATAAGAAAAAAGGAATTCATATATGGTGGCTCTTGGAATCGGGTATGGTGCAATCATGATTTTTTCTTTCTTTCTTTTTTAATGTTTATCTTGTTGGACATGTCACCATAGATAACATATTCTAGTTCAGCTGACCGTAAGAAATAGTTATTCTGACTTTATCAACAAATAGTTAGAAGTTGACAATTATAAGCCCAATAGAATTGCTATTAATTTCAATTAATTATTGTTTAATTGGTTATTTTCTTGTAATTGTTTAGATAAAATAAGAAAACACCCACATTAAGATTGTTGTCACTTTAGAAAGTTGAAAGTTAAGATTGAACGTGTTGAAGTTGTAAGAGTACACAAACAAGCTAAGAATTTACGATTTTACTTGATATTAGAATCATGTCAGCTCCACCGGAGACATATATAGGTGACCGGGGTGCTCCGGTGGGGCCTCGGTTTTGAAAATGTAAAAACCCCTAGGCCCGTATTCCATCCAAACTAGTATTACATCTCTATGGTTGTGTCAAAAGAGTAGATTATTAAAAGACAGTTTTAAATCTCTCTTTCTCGTTACGGAACCTATATGCCATATCAGTATATCACGTCTTATAATTTTGTAGCGTATATTATTTCAAAAATATCCACATCTGGAGCACAAATTCATGAAATCTAACAGTATTTTGCTATTTTTGTATACAATTTCAGAGAGTAGATGCCCCTGATCAGTGTTCTTCACAATCAGAGCCCCAACATGAAAGAAACAATGCAGGTTCTTGGGAAGAAAGGAGATAATCAGTAGAGATGGACAAACAAAGCTCAATGCCAGTGTTTTCTTCGCTTCGTTCGACCAACTCAGCGACAAGGCGGCAGGTGCGAGCGCTTGCACGGCCTTAGTTGCCGTGATCTCGCACTGGCTTCAGTCGAACCCTAATGCCATGCCTAACATGTCAGAGTTCGACAATCTGATAGTCCAAGGTTCATCAGAGTGGCGAAGATTATGCGACAATGAGGCCTACGTAAACGAATTCCCCGACCGGCATTTCGATCTTGACACCATACTAAAGGCCGACATTAGGCCGATAGCCATATCACGGGAACAATCTTTCGTGGGATTTTTCGGCGCTGAGGTTTTCGAGGCCCTGAAAGGAGCAATGTCGTTCGATGAAATATGGAATGAGATTGGAAGAGATGGTATAGATTGTGACCGAACGAGGGTATACATAATAAGTTGGAACGACCATTTCTTCGTGTTGAAGATGGAGTCCGATGCTTATTACATAATCGACACATTGGGGGAGAGGCTTTTCGAGGGGTGCAATCAAGCGTACATTCTACGATTCGACTCTTCGACTCTGATGCAGCAAAAGGCAGAGGATGAAGAGATAATTTACAGGGGAAAAGATTGTTGCAAAGAATACATGAAAAGATTTCTTGCTGCTATACCACTTAAAGAACTTCAAGAAGAAGAAGAAAAGAAGGGAGTTTCATACTTTTCGCTCCAAAGTCGACTGCAGATAGAGTTCAACTTTAGCTACTTGACTTCGACTTCATCTTCGTTAACTTCATCGCCATTTTCTTCTACCGCCACTTCTCCTTCACCTGATTTTTTCAAGTGAAAATTGTGATTGACAAATGTAGATAATGTACATATGTATGGATATATATATATATATATGTAAATTCTTTAAGATTGAATATACAGATTTTTGAATAGTCTTTAATCGATGTAATTAAGATGCGAATCAATGAACTTGAAACATAGTATTAGCTGACATTGTTCAAATATAAAAAAACGACGAAATCAGTTATTTCATCTATATTCCATTACAATGTCAAATCATATTGCCATGTGAAAACCAAGTACTTTCAGATACAGAATGGTGGAACGAGATTCTTTAGGATAGAGAAATGCAATTTATGAGGAGATCAACGAAAGGACATCAATTCAAATCCTAGATTTTTGAATCGAGAGAGATCAAGAATTATCACTATTTCTTATATTCATGAACCCAATTCAATTTTTCATTCACATTTTCTTTCACCAAGAATGTTTTCTTTCAAGCAATCATAGGGGTCAGCAATCAAATGATACTTCATGAAACTTACATTAGCACAAATTTCAGCCGCGTCCAGAGCAATTTGGACAATGATATAAGAAAACCCTTTGTCTACAGCAAATGATATAAAATCTAACCATAAATTATGTAAAATCAGACGTCTGGCACCATTACGGCATGGTGTGATAAAATATCAGACATTGATGTGATGTATAGAGGTGATGATGTGCTCAACACCAATGGCTGATATTATTCACATCACTATCTAGTACTATTACAGCATCAGACATATAGTGCTAGATCATTACTATCACATTCAATGCAATCTATCATGGAAAGCAATCAGACACTCTTAAGAGCTCTGTCGAGATTCAAAAGTTCGTTATTCATGTTGGCTCGACAATTTATTACTATATATGCTTGTTCTCTCTGGTATCCATTTTTTCAGGGTTGAAGAGAGAAATACTTTTACCGCAACTTTATGTTGTACATAGCATTAACCAGACACCAATGTTAGGCTTGACCGTATATTTGTTAGACATGAATGCAAGCTTCAAGAGAACTAAAAGGGCCCGTGGACTAGAAGCGTTGTTCTCGTAGAGAACCAAATGCCCCCCTCGAGAGAAACCGGTCAGCCCATTTAATCAGAAAAAGATGAATTGCGACAATATCTTACAGCAGAAGGATTTCATTGTAACTAAAAAGTTGGTCTTGTTCAGTCACTATCACAGAAAAATGGCACTCTCATTTAGCAAAAGAAAGGATGTGGAGGAGACAAAATCTGCTCTCAAGGCTAAAAGCAGCAGAATCATGGCAATTTATCCTTCAATGGGCATGCTGCTTCAAAAGGACCCACTAAGAAATTATGCATAAAGGCATTATAATTGCCCACTTCTTGCTAAATAAGTGTTCATGTCTTTCATTGTTAGGATTAGAGCTGTATTCTAAAATGCAAACATCGCACCGCCTATGCACATATAGGCGTGATGCGTGTAGAAAATGGCGCGTTTTCGCAACATATGCATGCAATTCTACGCTTTGCCCGTGCATTTTCATGATTCCTACGGCTATGTGCACTTCTTGATCTCTGCCACTACGCATTTTAGAACACTAGACAAGGAAAAATTGTGCTCGACTACAAAGTCACAACTTTGATGTGTGGTGGCAAGGGGCTTGCCGTCCCAAAGGTTTGGCCATGATGGCGAGCTCTAGAAAGTTGCGTCGACCAATGTGGACCTGTAAATTGTCGTTAAAAGAAAGAAATACTCTGGTTCTACTTAACCCATGTGACACAACTTTATTGTCTGGTCAATGTTCAATAGATGGTTTGCAGAAACCAAGAAACTCACAAGCATTAGCCACCACTCAAAAGAGCAAAATAAAAGTGGAAACCCTATCCATTCTCTTGTAAGTCATTTTCCCACTTCACAATCAAAGTAGAATGGGGGGTTGATGGACCCCCTAAATGAAGAACTACACATAATATTGGATTTTTGGAAGGACCCCCCCTGTTATCTCACTTAACAAACCAATATCCCTACCGCATTAAGTAGACTGTGCGTGTCACGAGTGTGGACCATTGGTTCGACATCCATTATAGTAACCAAAAGGTTTTGAATATTCTAAGTAAACGTCTAAACAGAACTGAACAATATAACAGACGAGTTCTAACTTTTTTTTAATGCTGCTTATATGTTCAAATATGTCGTTGATAGAACTTCGCATATTTTTTACAACTAATCAAACCATAAAGCCAGGCCAACTCCTTTTTTGTAGAACGTTTTAGCAGATTTTAAGAAAAGTACAAGATGCTGATAGCGTGCATAGTCATCAGCAAAACATAATGAAGACCAACCTAGAAAACATTATAGAACAGCAGGGATCTTGCCGTTGAAAAGATATTATTATGCACTAAGTGGGATATTATCCTTGTAGATGATTCACATTCATTTCCCTAAATCAACTTCAACACATGAGAAGGGGTATTAGAAAAAACATTTGAAAATTGCACTATCACATTACTTCTACAATAGCGTTAGTACTGAACTCGTCGAGTATTTACACTTTCTATTTCCAAACCACGAGCAAGTCCCTGATAAGGGACTTCAAACACGGCCGCATACAGCAAAGATTGTAAAAAAACATACAAGCTCGGGTTTCTGATACCAAAATTTGAAGTACAGAAATCTGAGTTAATTCATAGAGGCTGACTGCTTATTCTTTTATCGAATTGAGGCTCAGTTGCCAAGAAGCTTGCTTGTTCTTAGACTGAACAAAGAACGAGAAATCCTCACTTAACTTGCTTCTCATGCTTCGGACATTGCCCAAACCATTTTCCTCGCCTTGGGGATAGCCATTCTCCACGCCAGTGCTTACAGATGGAGAGCCCAACCTCAATGACAAATCACATTGGATTCCCGGAGGCTTTTTGGCATCATGTTTGACAGGCGAAGATATGTTAGGGCCATCTGGTTTCGAACAGTTCTGCATGGGTCTGATTCTAGCGTTCTCCGTAGGGTGAGAATATGAGTTTGAAGGCTTCTTTAACCCAAAATTCAGGTCATCAGATCGAAGTTGATCGGCATAATATAAGGGATACACTGACCATGATGCTTGTATTGGTGAACTTCGGTAATTACCGCTGGGAATCCCATTCTTTGGTAAAATGGGAAATTTCAAGTTAGTACAATCTTTGTTTGGGACATCTAAACTATCAACTTTTCTGCCGGAAAATGAGGATTTTGTGGCATTGGAGGTCATAAACGTAGAATACTGCATCATCAGTTGGCTTTTAGATGTACATTTGCCAAGAAGTTTGCTGTCTAAATTGCTCGGAGGAACAGAGTTGGCATCCGAAGTCTCAGGCCTAAGGTAATATCTAGGAGTGTCGTTTCGCTGACTTCTTGATGATCTTCTTGGGGTGCACCCCAAATACAGAGCAGCTAACCATAGGGAAAACAAAAGAATAAAATTTTTAGACATGATTTATTCAACTTGTGGTTTTATTATTATTTTCTATAACAGAAAGACTTCCAGACCAAATCAACAAATTATCAAGCCTAAAATCAAGAATCCTTACGAGAATGTTTGGCGCATAAATGCGCTCATGGTACGAAGGTTACATATACACAGACAACAAGGTTCAGCATGACCAAAATTCACCAAAACTGATCTTTACCGGAAAGAAATGAAGAGTAATGGAGATTACCTTCAATACAGGGCTGCAAAAGTTCTCCATTTTCCAAGCTCTCATCCCTTCGAATTATAGTGTCAATAGCATCATTTACTCTGTGCCAAAGAGTCTTAAGATCCGAGTACTCAGCCTAAGGAAACAAGTACATTCCAAACATGAATTCAAGAAGCAAAGAGTACTAGACACAACTAGACAGTATATTCAATGATATATTTTTGGTGATAGGGGCAAAAACACCTCAGAATTGGCTTTGGAATACATGATTTCCTCAGCTTTCAAAACCACAATAGGCAGATTCTCTTGCCACTCTCTGTTCTTCTTAGTAGATGAACTATGAACCACATTCACAATCCTAACACAACCATATGACACCAAAAGAATGAAATTAACTTGCACTAATTTATCTACCCATATGCACAAAAATGAAAAACCAGTAAAGCCTACACAGTGTAATTAGATCGAACACATAGAGTACCTGAAGATTTCTTGAATTAGGGAACCTCTAATTGGGTGGTAAGTGTCACTGTGCCAAGCTCTTCTAACACACTCATAAGGCCTAGGGCCAGGTCTTGGCATCTTTCAGCAACTGGGAAAAAACAGAATAATCTGCCTCTTGTCTTGAAGAAAACAAGTGAATTAGGTACTGTAATTCTGGGAGGACTTGGAATTTATTTTTTCCTTTCCCCCCCCTTTTTGTTGTGTTATGTTGTCTAAATTCAGGGAAAGAAGCAGAGAAAAGTATGCAGAAGGAAGAGCATTATTGACAGTAAAAGATGATAGCGAGGGACTGTGCTTTATTTTTTTT
Source organism: Nyctanthes arbor-tristis (assembly GCA_963692815.1). Lineage (NCBI taxonomy): Eukaryota > Viridiplantae > Streptophyta > Magnoliopsida > Lamiales > Oleaceae > Nyctanthes > Nyctanthes arbor-tristis. Next base: position 10,353 of record CAVNYN010274723.1, read on the forward strand.
AGACTTTAAAATATGGTGATGATGATGATAACAACACTTTATAAATTCCAACAAAATAATAATAAATTTATTCAGAGAAAAAGGAGAAAATTACTGTTGTTGACATGCTTTTCTCTGTTGTCTCATTCATTCACACAATTATTCATGGAGTTGTGGTGAGTTCGGTGTGTCCCCCATTCTGCCACATGCCTGCTTCCCCATGCTCTCATGAATATAAATATGTGGACCATTTTCCATACATGTGGTTTGGGGGGGGGGGGGGTTTGGATGTGTAATTGTCACTGTCGGTGCCAATTCGATGCAAAAAGAAAAAGAAACACAGTTTCAAATTCACATACTATTACAGTATAATCTTGAAATTCATTTAGAATAAACAATCCTAACAAGGAAAAGAAGAGCGCTAAGAGACTAAGATGAGGTATTGGGATTTAAATGTGGGTGGTTATATTAACACTATAATTTTTAATAAATACACCACAAGTTAATTGCATTGAAAGTCTTTAGTGTTTTAAAATTATAATATTTATGTCCATAATCTTTTGATTATATTTCTCATATTCAATTTTTAACCGGTTAGCAAATATTATATCTTTGACAAGAATTTTCTTTCAAAACATGTGTTAATATGGTGAAAATAATTTGTTTGCACATCGCATTTTATATAAGAAAAAAGAAAAATAATAACCAAAACAAAAATATAACAAATTTTTTCTTTATTTAAAAGTTAGCTAATATAATTTTTGAAAAGTAATCATCAAAATCGATATAAATGATATGTTAATAATAAAAATATTTGTAATGTAATTTGAAAAATGACTATATATTAAGTACTACAATTTCATTTAAAATGTGGTGTAGATATAAAAATGTGTAGTATGAATATAATTAGCCTTTAGAGGTTTCAAATTCGATTCCCCCATATAGGGTATTTTCTATATTTTATTGTAGTGTGTAGTGTGTATTCTTACTATATGTGTATTTATATTATTGATTTTCTTAACTTTGTATTTTAATAGGATAAATATCTATACGTATTTGTACTACTATGACGTAAATTTGTAATTATACTCCCCCCCCAAAAAAAGGCTTATTGTAAATTTTTTGGTTTCGGTACATTGAATGTCTACCTCACACTTAAAGGAAATATACAAATTTTAATTACATGTCCAGTTTTCGTTTTTCATCTGTCTCAAAGTATGGTCTAGTTTCCTACTTAAAAAATTGTTGAAATATTAATTCTCTTATATGCTCATATTTAATATGTATAGTTATAAAAAAATAAAATTATTAAAGTAGAATAATTAATAAATGAAAAGGTATAATAAAAAAATGATGTTAAAATTTACTTGTTCAATATTATTAAATGAAATTTTCTTAATCTATGTGAAGAAAATAAGATCATCTTGTTGGGATGGAGATTGTAATAAACATGTGAAATGTGTACAAGAAGATTTGAATGACCCGCATATATTTATGCTTGGCTAGTTTCCCGTGTTTTACGCTCTACTTCTTTAGAGCGTTTCCAATGGGGATGTCAAAGTTTTGAGTGCTGTAGAGAAGAGAGATAGAAAGAAAGTGATTATTTTAATTAAATATTTGTGGAAAGAAATGTAGGAAAAAAAGAGATAGAAAAGTAAAAAGAAAATAGAGATAAATAGAAATTCAAAAATAATAATAAAATAGTAGTATTGAAGTCTTTAAAGAAGGTCCAAATTTAGACCTTACAATGGATACGAGGAAGGAAAAGTGAAGAAAAAGTGGTGTAAATAAGAAAAAAGTGATTAAAATAAAAAAATTAAAATAAACATAGGATTTACGAAAATTTTTGTGTCTTCCTCTTTCTTTTTAGACCATACACCAAAACCAAGAACATTAGAGATGCTGAATGCTTCCCATTTGTCCGAACTTGTTTTTCAGAAAATTGATTCTTGTCACATGGCTAAATCTAGCTAAGTAGTAAGTAGCGTAAAAATGACCCATAATATATAGGTGATTAGCTCTACTGACATGACTCCAGATTTGTTAAAGGTGGGAAATGGGGAAATTTAATGCCAACAAATTACAATTTTAGAAAATACGAGTAGTGAATAGAAAAATAATATAAAACCATATGTATGGTACTATATGGTGTCATATAAATGTGTCGTATAGAAAAATGACTCGGTGTTTTGGAGTTGTATTTGATTTTGACTCGTGTTTTAGTGAATTATTTTTGTTGTGTTTTAGTATTTTGGTGAGTTGTTTTTGTTGTGACACGAAGTTTTGGCGAGTTGTTTTTGTCGTGACTCGAAATTTTGGAGTTGTATTTGATTTGACTAGAATTTTTGGCTAGTTGTTTTTATTGTGACTGATATTTGGAGTTGTGTTTGATTTTAAGTTTTTTTTTTTGTTACGACTTGAAGTTTTGGCTATTTTTTTAGTGTGATTCGGTGTTTTAACGAGTTGTTTTAGTGTGACTCTGTGTTTTTTGCGAGTTGTTTTGATATGATTCAGTGTTTTGGCGAATTGTTTTAATGTGACTCGGTGTTTTTGGCGAGTTGTTTTGATGTGACTTTGTGTTTTGACAAATTGTGATTGTTGTATTGTAAACTATGATATTACAATATAAAAACAATTAAAACACTTGATTTTTAAAAAAAAAAAAAAAAAACCATCGTGAACCTTCATTTTAAAAACTATATACAAAATCTTTATATTTTTCAAGTAACCCCTTAAATGTAGGTTGGCAAGCCCAATTAACCCTAGCTCTCATCGGACCAAGCCGAGGAATTGGTAAGACTGACTCGTGAGTCGTGTGAATTGATGAAAGTGGTAATTAGGCGAACCCCACCCGGTGACCCAGTTATTAAGATAAATACCCTCAATTGTATTTTATTTGTTGAAATACGGTTCTTTACACATTTAATTAGAAATTTACGTTTTTTAATAAATTCCTCTTTAATTATTTTTTTTATCTTTATTTTTATTTAAACATTCTCTCTCCTTTTAGTCTATCAACTAATTGGAATCCCTAAACTGAAGGACTTTCTCCAGTCGTTTCTCCTCCATGTTTTCGTGCACCATCATCATCGGTTGAACTGTCGTCGAATTTTTTGAAGCTACAGAGTTCAAAGAAAGCGTGGAAACACAATATGATCGTCGGTTGTTTTTGAAGCTGTGTAATCCCTAATTTGAAGTTCTCCCCACGGCCCGGCCCCGCCCCGCCCCGCCCCCGCCGGGGGAGGGGGGAATTCTTGTAGCATAATGAACGACATGGTAATAGTTATATGCATTCAATCATGCTTCACACACAGTTACTACAAACATTAGATTCAAAGAATGTAGTGTACTTCAAAAATCGTTTCCAACTAAAAGCATTACAAACATTTGAATAGATTCAACTAATGTAGTGTACTACAAAAATCGTTTCCAACTAAAAGCTTTTCGATCGTAACAAACAATTATTCAAGAGCAGTTTTGCCAACCGTGCATGTAGAGTTTGTGTACTAATTCCTGAAAATGAGTAAGTAACTGCAATGAAACTTCGCGTACCGTTTAATTTGTTTGATCAACAATATCTTGTATTCGCCAACGAGTGTATGCGAAACAAGTTTTGGAAGATTTGATCATCTAACTCCGCCTCATCCTCGAAGTCACAATTGTATCAATATTTGCTATGAAAATCATGGTTGATTTCTACTGAAAATTGGCGTCAACGGAATTTTGTGGAGATGAGAGAGAGAAAATTGTAATACATTACATGTTATGTTATGTTATCTGTTATATCTTCTGTAACAGATTACATGTTATGTCTAAAATTGGCATATGTAATACATTACAGTACATGTCCTTATGTGCGAGATTCTTCCTTCGATGGCTCATATGAAAATTGTAGATATTTTCTTTCCTCGATTTCTCCATTGGTTTAGAGGTCAACCTTTTTTTTTTATGGAAATGAGAAAGAAAGGTTGTTTGTATTATGTGTAACTGACGATAATAATGGTAGAGATGAAAGAGAATTTAAGAGTTTTAATTTGATAGGAGTCTTATTTCAGGATGTGGAAGAGTTTTAATTTGGTAGGAGTCTTATTTTAGGATGTTGATTATTTATTTTGATTATTATTTTTTTAATGTTTTCCCCATTTTTTTATTTTATTTTTTTGAAATTATTATTAATATAAGTATTTTTACAATTTGTTTTCAATAAATACTACAAAGACCAAAATATTTGCAACTAAGAGTATTTTTCCAATTTGCTTTCATGTAAAATTCCCTTGATGAAACTCGTATGAGTTCATTGACAAGACGAGAGTAGCCTTGCTTTGTCACGCCTGAAATTTGAAAGAGCGCCTTTTTTTAATTTTTTATTTTTAATACACCAACAATCATATTTCATTCACAATTAGTATCACACATCAAAACAAAAGTTGGAGCTTGGAGGTGATAACACTCAACAATAATTCAAATTACAATCTTAAAAAAATGCAGCTAACAAATCTGCGACTAAATTAGCATTCCTAATTTCCTACAAGTTGCTCAATATTTAGAGATTCAAAACCATCAGGCAACATACTCAAAACCAATGGCCCTTCTACTGCATGGTGATGTGGTTGCATTGATTAAATCTTATTCAAACACAACTTTGCTGAAGCCATGTTCAATGGCCAACTGACTAACCCTAGGTCTATGAAAGGTTTCTTTCGCAGGGTGTAGTTGTATGGTGCCTTAACGGTGCTAGAAAGTTCCTCCACTCTTCAATAATGCCACACACTTCCCCTCTATGAGAAGTATAACGGGCCACAACTACTGATGACAGAGTAAAACCTTCCCTTCATTAGTGTCACGACACGTTGACATACCATTCCAAATCCTATTAGATTTCGCATAGGGATGGTAGAAAAATCCGATCCACTCCATAACCCGACGGATACACGATCCATTTGAGTGAAAAAAATTCCCGATCTATGGATTGGTGGAGCAAATCACAATAGAATTTTCGATCTGACAGATCGGAAGAGCGGATCGGATCGGGTCGTGGTTGATCCAATTCGTTTAATAATTATTATAAAAAAAAGGAAAATATTTTACCTTTACATAATCACATTCAGTCAAGTCAACACTCATTTACTCCACACCACCAGTCCTCCATCCCACCCATGAACCTAACCTTTAACCCTAAATCCCCTTCATCCCTCAGTCTCTCACGCAAGTCGCAACGCACGACCGCCTCCCCTGTTCAATCATCCGATCTCCTGAGCCACTCGGTCACAGCCTCCAGCCACCTCAAGGTCGATCGTCCAGGTTAGTAAATCCCACATCTCTAGCTCCTCTCTCGCTTCGTTTATTGTTTGGCCGGCCGTCTTCTTCCCTAATTGCTATATCTAGTTCTTCAAATTGAAAATCTTTAGCAAACATTTAATACTTGGTTAATAAAGTTTAATTATTTCATGTTTAGTTTACAGTTTTTGAACTTTTTTAACTAAATTTTTTGTTGGATTGTGTTGCTACTAAGTTGGTTGTAAATAAATTCACAAGACTGAGAGATATCTTATGAAGATAATGTAGTATAATAGTGGGGGAATTTGGGTTTGTGAAAATTGGAGAAGTGGATTACTATTGATGTTACTTTTGACATGATACTTCATACTTGATAGTTGATATCGATTTAATTTCATTTTACTGTTAAAATAGATTGTAATGTATTGTATGATGAGAAAACTAAGTTAGGAGATTAGAGTAGTATAATGTATGATATTTAAAAAAAGCTTCATGGATCGGTTGGTGGATCGCAATCTTGATTCAATCCGATCTGCTCCAATCCGTAAGTCGTGGATCATGGAGCAAAACATGATTTTGTAAATCTTTCGTGGAGTAAATTGGATTGGCACCGATCCGATCTGATCCATTGCCATCGCTAGATTAGCATCCATGATCCATGTTAGTTTAATCCAATCATCCAGTGGAGGAACCCATTTATCTTCAACCTCAATTCTTAGGTACCACAACTCGGAATACATCATCCTACTCCCATTTGTCCCGTAATCACTCTGAATTGGGAGCTAAAGCTTGGAAATAACAGTTACGGAAATGCTACTTTTAAAGTTGAAATGATGTGATCCTTTATAATAATATTGTAATTGAAGGAAGTCCTACTGGAAATTGAAAGTTATATCACTAAAAGTCTATAACACAAAGGTTTTCATCTTTCAAAATTATAAGCAAGCAAAAATATGTTTTAAGAACAGTTAGTTCTCCATGACGCAACTTAATAAAATGAACATCTACTCGCCTGGCCCCACTGCCTCATGTCTTTCGTCTATTCCACCGTATCATGGGGTTAACTCGATAAACTTGAGTTCCAACGACGCTCTTCCGATCTCTTTATAAGGAAGTTTTTATTTCTTGTTGACATTTTTTCCCTTGTATCTTGGGGTGAAATGCACAATAACTAAAGGGCAAGGATCATAAGAACCCGGGACGTAGAGATTTTCAAAATCTTATGACATTGTGTCTTTTTTTTTTTTTAACACAATAAATTCTTATTACATTGTTAGTACTGTTAAGGTGCAATTTTTCTGTCGAGACAAATAGAACTCCATAAGTAAACTATCAATAACAAACAGCTAAGTCAGAAAACCACATATAATTTTTTTTTGTTTTATATATGTGGCAAATTGTGATTGAATCAATAAATTTCACATATGTCACTTCATCATGTTACCAATTACAATTCATTATAAGGTGCACTATGTGCAGGTAACTTAATTCAAATAAGAGCAAATATAAATTTGATTTCATATTTTATTGCTACTTCTTGCTCCACCTTTAAAGAGGCCTTTGTTTTGGGGGTTGAAATATTTAATGGAAGAGGGAGGAAGATAAAGAGAGGAAAAGAGGATGGGTAAAAGAAACTAGGGATAGAGCAAAAGGCATTTCCATGCTTTAAAGATGTACCTTCCTTTTTGTCAAATGCACCACTTTCATTTTTCCTCAAACCACCTTCTTTTTTCTCTTTAGAAAACAAAAAAATAAATAAACTGATGAAATATGATAAGTTGCATCGTTTAGGTTTAGCATGACAAGATTGATAAACAAACTATATAACCAAACGAGCAAGATGTTTTACTTTAATTAAAAGCACGGGAGGCTGGCTAGTGATTCGCTTTTTGTAATTGACAAATCACATTCAGTAAAATGAAGAATAAAGTTATTTTCTTTGGGAATAATGCTATTTATCTAGACTGGAGATCAGTTTCCAGTTTAGTTGGCATTTTCTTAGTAGATATATAATGGGTGGGTGTCTCTATGTATTTATATTATCCACACATCCTCAATGTAAAAATACTAACTAGATTAGAGACCGGTCCTCAAACAAGATAAATACCACTACTATTTGTTTGATAAAGAAGCAAACATTCATTGAACCTCGAGAAAAGAAAGAAAAGAAAATGTTAAAAGAAAAAAAACACTGCTTATCTTCACATTGTTGCCATCGCGAATGTTGCATCGATATTTTGTTTAAGCTCTTGATTATTTTTATTTATTTTTTAATTTTTTTAAACAATCAACTTTTGCTACTTAGGGATATATAAGGGAAAGATAACCGTGGTTCGAATCAAGAACCTCCTACTCAGAACGTGAGTTTCTAACTACTACAACACAATTCAAACTAAACAATCAATTTTGTTCTAAACGTACTTTAATTTTAGAGAAAAATAATTTTTAAAAAAAAAAAATCTTGTATGTCCACACCTTTTTTTAATGCAATTGAGGAACTTTGGGGAGGAGTATCAGTATATATTCAAACCAAAGACATTGTCTTGTATATCCATGTCTTAAATAGTTCATTTGTTAAAAAAAAAAAAAAAGGATAAATGACAATGTGGGAATGTATACTATGGAGGTACGTCTCATTTAGGTTACCATGTATGTTCTAAAATAGAAATAAAACGGGTAGCAGTCCAGTGATTAATACTTATAGGTCCCGGAAGCCTAATTAATGTTGTATTTGTTATGAAGTAGAATGAAAAATACAGGAAAATAGAGAGAAAACTCAATAATTCTGTGTATATTATGAGAACCAAAGACGCTTATTTATAGGTATAAGTCTATAGTTTTGAGGGTAGAGTAGGCATTCATAATATAATTAGATAATTTATAACACCCCATTGAATGACTAATCTATACAACAATTGCCTCATTAAAAACCTTGTTTGGAGAAAAATTCAACGAGAGAAAAACACTACCAAACTAAAGAAAAAAGAGCGCAATTGATTCTGAATAAATTTTGAAGGTTCCTAGATGCTGCCTCATTAAAACCTTGCTAGAAAAACCCAATGAGATAAAAACTGGTTGAAGGAAAAAGAGTATAGCTGCTCCTCTAAATTCGTTCAATAATGGTCATCTTGTATTGAATCATTTCATCAAATCTTCAATGCTCTTCAAGACCTACCATGAAAACCATTGAAAAAAATCCAAGTGATAGAAAAATACATTATCCTTTGGTACGCGGTTAAAGTTGTTTCGTTAAAAACCTTGTTATGAAAACCCAGTGGGATAAAACCTCAGTGAAGAAAAAAATACAATGTGTATCCTTCTTATATATATTGGCAATCTTGACAAAAACTTTTGGTTCTTTATATGCTTCATATATATCAAATCTTAGGAATTATGACATATTTATGATATTTTCATATATTGCCAATTGAATACAATATTATATTTCAATTGTACCACCACATATTTAATGATACTTCCACATAAGTACATATTGATATTTTATTGACATGATATATATTTTCAAATGATTTGACTGTTGGTCTTGACATATAGCAATCTACTAGATTGCATCTTTTTGTTTTGACCAATATTCAATGTCATTAAATTTTTGATGAAAAATTAATTCATCATCCTCGTAATCAATGAGCTCATTAACATGTTTTTTTCGATTCCATATAATTCCAGAAAAGACATAACTTATCGATATATCTTCATTCAACTAATTTCAGGTTTCTGAACCTCCGTGAGGTTTAATAATTAGTTATGTCTGTATACTCTTCGAGAATCCGATCTCCTCAATAAGACCATCACAATTATTTGCTCCGTTTTTCAGCAGAGTGATATTTATTTTGGAATCAACTAACATCATTTTTTAGGCATACCATTAATATATCACATTATGTATGATTTTAAATCAAGCCAAGTTAGAGCACTTAAATTTGGTAAAATAGAATTTGGTAACCATACTTTAGTAAATAAATTGAAATGCAGATTAACTCGCAAACCTCTAGTTTGCACTATACCATAAGAGGATTATAAATACGCATTTCATATGTTTTACCGACTATCAATTTCTTCCCTTAATGTTGAGAAGACTTACTGAATGAAATAACAATTGACAAATCATGTCGTAACAAATCATCCTTCGGGGATGAAAAATAAATGTTATGTAAAAGCTGCAAACCTGAACATGTATTCTCAGTATTCAAAAATATTCATTTGAAATTACACATAAATCACATTTATAATCTTTAGTAAAGAAAGGCTTTTGACTGTAAATCAACTGTAAAGGGGGTATCATATAAATTTTATATTTGGCAAATTTATTGAGAATATCGTTTCTACCTATGAAATGTTGATTTCACTCAATTACAAATGATTGTTCTCATTAAATAGTATAACAAATAACTTGAGGCATATCTAATGGTTTTGCTACACCATAGGCAAACAAGTATCCCAACCGAAATGTAAATCATTAATAATTTTGGGATAAGTACACTAGCAAGACATAAATGCCTTTATTTTATATCTAAAACTTTGCTCATAATCAATCAATATAAGAAAATAATCTCATAAACCTCATGTCATGAGTAATATAGCACATGTGACATCTAGTGTATCCAAATTATAAATATCTAGATGGTCTACATGGAGAGTGAGTGTGCCCATGGTTCACCCCGAAATATTTCTTAGATACATTTGAAAACTTAGTTCCAAATTTAGCTAGTAATATTTTTGTAATCAATTTGCCTTGAAAACAATTGATACACAAAATCTAAAGAACTTCTAGTTCTTCAAATGATTCCCAATATTTTCATTATTAAAAAACCAGGATGGTCGAGCCGGTCATGCCAAATAAAAAAACCTCCAGTTTAATAAGAATGTTCAAATAAAAATTGAACTTCTGGTTCAATATATTTAATTAAATCTACTAGATTTTATATGATTGTCTATAAATCTTTAATATGACATCTTCAGAATTTTTGCCAGAATTCAATTCGAAAAATATCACTATATTTATTATATAAGATTACCTGTGATATTTGTCGAAATTTGTACTACGAGTTTAATAAAACATTCTTCTATGAAATATATGCATGAAATCTTCATAATTTCAAATATAAATTTTATGAATATCGAATCAACTGAAATGCTAGAATCATTAGGATTTTATATTCTTACAAAATACTCGAAACAATCTCATTTGTCAAGAGTAATAAATTACTATTTCAATTTAGAGTTATATAAATATACTCTTCTGGAGTAACATCAATCTAATTAAGCTAGTACATCTTCAAGAGTAGTAGTTTAACATTCTTCAAGATCATTTAAAGTGCAATAAAAAAATCATTAAAATACTAGATATAATAATTTTTCACTTTGATGATCTGTAATATTCAACTGGAATATCAATGTATTGTGCATCTGTCTATGAAAACATAATAATTAATCACACATATTTTGCTTTTCGAGAGCACAATATATTCAACTAAAATATTATATTTATAGTATTTCTTCAAGAAATCTAATGGATTACACGTTCTATGGCTCTTCTAGAACCTATCATATTCTTCTAGAATATGAGATATAATTGTGAATCTTCCTTTAAAAATATCATAATAATCTTCTAAATTACTAATGAATTTGAGATATTGTCCTTCCTTTTTTTTTCCAAGAAATCACGATACTGGGAACATAATTATTTTTATTCAAGATGCAACAAAATCCAATATAATAATATTCTAGATCATTACTAGAATTCTAAAAGCAGTAATTCATAAGGAAATACAATTAATAATAATTTAGATATCCCAATATAACTAATTATCTAAAATAAGCATTACTAATAATATGATAAGAGCATATGAATTTCCTTTAATAAACTCACTCATTAACCCCGTCAGTGTATGAGATGAGTGACAATGAAAAGAAAGTGATTAGTAAAAACTTATATAGAATTCAAAGACATAAAAACTTTTGTTCATAATTCACATAGAAAAAACAGATCGGAAGATTAGATTTAAATGAAATATTCTGGATTTCATAAAAGATCTTCAAGAGTAACTCTCAAGATTTACTAGATATAATTTATACAAAATTTACTCTTCAGGAGTATACTCAGTCTAAACTGCTACTACTTTCTCAAGTAGCAATGAATTCTAATATTAAATTTAAATTTGCATAAATATATGCTCTCCACGGATAATACATTTCATACTTAATAATTTAGACGATTGCTGTTACTGGAGTAGTTCAATATTCTTTTAGAATCTTAAAATTTGTAACAATTTGTTCTTCTAGAACAAATAATATTTTCTTATAGTACTAGTGGTACCAGTGCTAATGTAATACTCCAAGAATAATCATTAAATTATTTCACTAAATTTAAATCACACAATGATGGGCTCTTCGGGAGCAATATCAATTTTTTATTGTTAATTAGTACTGATTTAAAACATTGTTACTTCTGGAACAATAATTAAATATTCTTCAGAAATATTCAGTATAGATCTTTTATATTTTTTTCTTCCAAAAATAAGTAATATTTAAGCGAAATATAAAAATAAATCGTGCCACTTCAAGAGCATCATATATTGCTTTTTTTTTTTTTTTGAATTTATTTAGACTATTACTACTTCAGGAGTGATAGTTTAAAATATTGAAGCCAGATAAATTAATAGCTATATCTAGTATGAAATACTCTTGATGTACAAGTAATACTCTGCAGGAATATTATAAATGGTTGTGCTACTTCAAGAGCAACAATATATAATACAATATTATATATTTAGCAATAAGTAATATATGCATATAACAAACAAATTATATAGTTAATGATTAATATAATAACAATGAGAATAAAACAACATCGAATAGAACACAAAAAAAATAATAATAAACAACAATAAAAATAGTGCTTCTTCAGGAGCAGAAATTACTATATTCATATAGAATATCGAATATTAGTTGTTTATTCAAGAAACAGCAATCAATAATAAATCTCATTATATCTTGCTCTTCAGAAGTAAATTAAATTTTTCTAGAATATTTTAGTAAGAGATAAAGTTGTAACTTTTCACTAATCACAACAAATATCTTATCAAATATTTTATCCAATTGTTTATAAGGAAACAAATTACGACGCTCTTCCGATCTCATAATTCTTGACATATCTCAAAACTCCTTTAATATTATTATTATTTATATACATATATTCTTCAAGAATATTTAATATCAAGAGAAACTTGTAATTCTTAGAATTTATACATAATAATATTCAATATTATAAATGTGATAGGATGCTACATCCCCATAAATATCAATATGTTAATTATAACATATGAGAGATCGGAAGCATGTGAAATTCAAAACTTAATTCAATAAACAACGTATCAATTACAATGTATGGATCTATATAAATTTATCATATCGTGGCTAGAATATAATAAAGTATTATAAAAATGAGGTAAATAGTGGCTTTCATATTTATATCCATCCATAATAGACTGCCACAATTATTTCAGAAAAGGAATCAATTAAGAGATGATTCATGATCCCCTTACCATTGTAAATAAAATTCCAAAAATTTATTGAATTGAATTTTTTCTTTCCATCCCTATATATGCACATAAAGACTTGTGACTCAAATTAATTTTTGAGATCAAGTCATATACGTGACAAAAGTAAAAAAGATTACCAGTTTGACTCATTCATAATAATAATACAAATTTGTGGAAATTCTTACCATTAAATTGACAAATTATCACATTGTCAAATTCAAAATAATCTTACCATTAAATTAGTAGATCATTCAAATTGTAAATCATCTAACCATTAAAATTGATAGAGGATTCCAACTAAGACGACATACAAATTAATTATCTAAAAGAAAACATATATAATAATAAAACTCTTTGGGCATGATTTACAAAATGAAAGAAAACAATTAATCACAACTATGCATGATGTGGTGTTCATATGACCATAGAAAAAGGATCAATGAAACCACCGATACTCTCGACAGAAGAGAGGAAAAAGAAGAAAATAAAACTATATCTAAAGAAGAGAGAGAAAAGAAATTAACAGCAGTTCGTGCTGATAACATGTTATGAAATAGAACGAAAAATACGAGAAAATAGAGAGAAAACTCAACAATTCTATGTATATTATGAGAACCAAAGACGCTTATTTATAGGTACAAGTCTAGGATTTTGAGGGTAGAATTGTCATTCAAAATATAATTAAATAATTTATGACAGCATTATACATAAGGAACAAATATACTCTCCTTTTTGAGAAGTTATAACACTTCTTGAAGGTACTTGAAAAAACACAGCTGCATTGATTTTATCGAATGATTTCATCTAGACCTACTACTTAAATTAGAGGGATTTAGATATTGTCTATTGACTTGTCCTCTTCATTCTTGCATAGAAAAATGCATTTCTTTTGTTTATGCTTAGTTGACATATTTTGTATTCATCTTAACCTCCCTTTCTTCTTTAGTCTTTAAAGTATGCATTGCTTAGATAAATACAAATCTCCAACATATCTTGATATATGTCATCGAAGATTAGAGCTATGAAGCGAGAACAAGCGTGCTGATGTTGACGTCCAGAAAAATGTGTGACATTTAATGAGTGAGCTCCTCAACTAATCTTCGACTTCTAATAGCTTGCACTAATTCACTTTACAAACATGACTATAAATGAAAATGGGTTTATATACAGAAAATGAGTCCGTTAAATTACCATTCTACAGAAAATAGACATAATCCTTGAGTTACCTTTACTTTCGGGTTTCATCCCGTCTTTCTAAGAGCTTGTTTGATCCCCTTTATTTTACTAATTTATAAATTTACGTACCACTGATTTGACATTTGATTTGATAACTGTTCAATTACAACCACATATTTCACACTTTTTTATATTTTCAATACATCTTATACATCTCTCCTCATTATAAATTCTCCAAATAAATAGGATCAAACAAGCTCTAAGTTAAGAGTCGTATCAACGTATTGCCATATCATAAACTTCTAATGTGTCACCTTTAGCCTTATTTTGAATATTGCAAATACAAACCTTAGTACACAGAATAATATGGTTAAAATAACCGTCCATCTAAAACAGATTTCTATAAGATATAAATTTTAATACTTCATACTCTCTCTTTCTCAAAAAAGGATTAATAAAAAAAGGATAATCGTTTACATTCATAATAAAATACTCAACAAAATGATTTACGCAACTTTAGTTTGAATAAGTGTCGCTAAGATCAAATGCAGCGCATTTCGGATAAGAAAGTCTCGAGTTTAAACAACACATATACATCTCTTCCTCTATCCCGGGTGTATGAAAAAAAATATTAACATAATTAGCGATGTGCTTTATCTCAAAAAAAAAAAAAAAGAAAGAAAAAGAAAAGGAGAAACGAAGAAAAAAGAACATAATTAGCGATGTCCCTATTATTATTATTCCCAAAATGTCCCGATCACGTAGACCGTACGCGTCGGTCTTGCAATAAAAGGACCTTTTTTTGTCCGAAAATGCCCCACAGCGCTTCGGAGGGGCGTGTTTGGGTACGACTTTTCACCTAGATATGCATAAATGTTAATATATACAATATAGTAAATACAGTGTTTTTCTTTTCTTTTTTTTCTCTTTTATCTTTTGGATAAATTTACAAAGTGCAGCAAAAAACCCAAAAATAATGTATAAAACTAATACATAAAAGGAAGAATATAATATATAAAATGATATACCGCTTACCAAAGAAATTGAAGTTAGATAAATATATAGTTAGTTAAAATGATATGAGTAAGTTTTAATTCAATTTTTTTATATGCTTGAATTGAATAGGTTAGATGAATTCTTTTGATTGAATCTTGATCAGATTGTAAGCTACTTAGTGTAAAAAGA
>CAVNYN010274730.1:0-30834 GCA_963692815.1 Nyctanthes arbor-tristis
AACCTACAGCGGCGACGTATAATGTCGCTGCTATAGGTTCTACCTACAGCGGCGACAAGGTCTACCTGTAGCGGCGACAAGAAAATCGTCGCTATAAAGCATGGAGGGAAGATTTCCCGCCTTTCTTTTGCCTCATAGTGACGAATTTTCGTTGCTATAGATACCATGTTTGTCGCTATTGTTATAATAATTTATATAATATATATTTTATATGCAAGTTTGCTATTGAAAATTGCCTTAGTTTAATTGGTAGAGGGCTTGGAGTTGGAGAAAGACTTCTCAAGTTCGAATCATGGCGGAGGCAAAATAATTCCTCAATAAAATGAGGGGGAGCCGGGTCGAGTAAGCGGGTCGAATATTTTTTGTGGCCCAAAACCATTTCGTCTGTAGCGGCGACACATATGTCATCGCTATAGCTGTTGCTGCTATAGGATTTCTAGTCGTCGCTAAAGGGCAACAGGTATGGGCCAATAGTAACAACGTGGTCGTCGCAAAAAGTCGCCGCTGTTGGTCTATAGCGGCGACTTTTAGGCCTGTAGCGGCTAGTGCAACTATCTTTTTTTTTTTTTTAAAGGACTGGACTATCTTATTAGGACAAAGATAGTAATTTTTTCATTTTTCTCTTTTCATACAGGGATAATAATATTTTGATTCTAATATTTTAAGAATTTATCTTCATTAAATTAATATCAATGGTTAATATTATTTTTATCATTCCGAGACTTCATCGATCTTACGTTTCACCATCGGTGCCAAATATTGTGGGCGCCAAATATATGGCTCGAAATGTTCCCTCCAAAGCTGAAAAATGAAAATTTCCACGGCACTCGATCCTGGTCAACTATGGGCTCACCGCCCACTCCTTTCAATAGCTCTCTCATTCTCAAGTGTTATCTCTCGTTTTTTCTCTCTCGAAAAAGAATTGCTGGGTAGGTTCCTCTTGCTTTCATTTTCTCTACTTCATCTCTCATTAAGATAGAGAGATACAGGTAGTATAGGGTTTTCGTTTTCCCTAACATAGTCCTAGAATTAGGGTTTGTGAATCTGGAATTTCGTGTAACCCATGAATCGTAATGTTGAGTTTGTGTTATGACAGCCAACAGGTAGAAGTTCAGGAAGAAAGGGCTTCTCGGCATCAATCTCCCCTGGGTCTTCTTATTCTTCTTGCTAGGTACGTCGGCCTTTCTTGCTTCGTATCTAATTTTTACATTTTGTTCTGATTATTCTTGTAGTGCCTCTCGATGTTCTATGTTTGATTTTTGTGGGTATTCCTGTCGGATTTGATTCTTAATTTTTGTAGCATATAGATGATTTTCTTATGTTTCCTGCAGTGCTTTTGTTTCACTGCACTGTTCTTATTTCTTATGTGCTTGTTGTTATGTTTAATTTGCACACAAATTATGAAATAAACAATTACAGTAGTATGTTAGAGAGGCGTTTATGTTGGGCAAATGACCCTTTCAATTAGTTTTCTATTTCACTTATTTTGGGATTCACAATGCTTTGCAAAGGTGTTGCAGTTATATTAGGGGGTGGCCACATTGTTTTTCAGATTTTGACCCTCTGTTTTTTCTTATCTTTTACAGGAGCTTCTGGAAGTGGTTGAATTCATAAAGGTTTCACTGGATGGGGAAGAATAAAACATGAATCAGTTAAACTTTTGGTTCCCCCGTCTAGTTATTTTATATATATCTCTGCCAAGGGTACTTCAAAACATATTGGCCACTGATTAGCTCATACAGTCCATCCTCTCATGCGCTCCAACTGCACTCTGAGCTAGTGCACACTTTAGCATCAAATAGAGAAATATTTTCTTCGTCCAGACCTCAGGAAAGCATTACACATGAGTAATCGGGCTTCAGGTTCTTCTTTGTATCTACTGGATAGTGGGCAACGTCTCCCTTTGCTCACAAATATTGGAATGGAACTATAAATGTGATTCCTATAATGGTAGTAGTAATACTGGGAATCCGTTGAACTAAGTATTGTTTATTTTTTTAATTATTTATTGAAACGAGTAATTTAAACGTGCTTTGCGCGTTGTATGACAACATATAATATAGTAGATAAAACTTGGAACAATTTTGTTGATAGTATTTAAATATATTTAAATCTATGATATCATTATTTCTTTAATAAAAAAGATTATAATCATTTATGATTTCTTAAAACCTATTGTCTAAACAAATTTCTTACAAAATACTAATTTAAAGGGATAAAAATATAGTAGCTTTATATTTAATATTGTATTTTAATCTTGAAATTAAACTAAAATTAACCACAATAAAAACTAAAGGTTAATCTTGGAATTGAATTTAAATAATACACTAATTGAAATTAAGGAAATAATAATGTGGGATTAGAAGTAAATATAGAATTTGAAACTAAAAAAAAAAAAAAAAATCAAAAGCGAGTTACAATTTGCCACACTATAAAATAATAGTTGAAATTGAAATCAACTACAATGAATACTACACTAAATATTAATACAATATTATAAATACAAATTGTTTCAACGAAAGTTTTAAATATTTTAGTTTCTTCATATTAATTGATTAATAAGCGTGTAAAGGTTGACTCCAAATGTTTTATAAGGATTCCACTTTTTATATATTAGTGATTATTAACTTGAGGCATTACTTTACGTTTGTTTGAGTTTTTAACGCATATTCTCTTGGATGGTAATATCATTTAGAAAGAAGAAAAAAAAAGAAACAAAGAACGGAACAAGAAGCCGATGATTATTGAGTAACTAACTTCGTGAATATTAGTTGTTTGTTCGTTTCAAATCCTTTTTTGCTTTGGCTGAATAATATGATACTGGAGTTTGAGTTTGCATCTACATTTTTATTCTCATTGGTTATTTGGTGACACAAGAACTTTGGTGATCTCTAGTTGTGAAATCGTGACAACTTCGTGCTTGCTTGTGCTAGGAAATTGTACACATCACTATCCAATTTCACTTGTTTCCAAGCATCCAAGAAATTTCTCATGGAAATAAAACTTTTGAAGTTCAAAATCTTCCTTCATTTTTCTGTATTCAAGAATGAGTAAAGAATTAAACTGATGGTCATGGAATCTTTGGCGCTAATATGTTCCAACTACGGTTGGAAAAAAAATAAAAAATAAAACACACTTCTTAGTCAAAATTTAATTATAATTTATGCATACGAGGCAAAAAATTAATAACTAACAGTAAACAAACACAATTCTACTATGGATCATATGAACCTTCAAAAGTCTTCATTAACACAGCAATGAAATTAAAAAGGAGAGGGGTGAATAATGCACCAACATTGATAGCCATTCACATGAACCACAAAAATAGCACTTTTTGAAGTAGATCGGAAGAGCACACGTCTGAAAATAAGAGAAGTTTTATAAACTAAGCACACAAAATTCTTGTGTTACTGCTCCATTTATATAGAGGTTACAGAATAACAAAACCTGCTAATCTCTGGTACATCAGATAAACAATAAATTCAAACTAAGCTAATTTGTTACACAGAATAATTTGTTGATACAGAATAATAACATACATAGGATAGAATCATATTCTTCAATTTGAAATATTGTTAGCAACTACTTTCTTATCATGCCCCCTCAAACTTAAGGGTGAGTTAACCACTTTAAGTTTGGACCGAAGAAATTCAAAATGAGATCACGGTAACGCCTTGGTGAAGCAGTCAGCAATTTGATCACAAGTTGGAACATAACAAACATCAAGTTTACGCCGTTGTACCATATCACGAACAAAGTGTACATCAATCTCAATATGTTTTGTTCGTGCATGAAATGCAGGATTACTAGCTAATGATCCAGCTCCCATGTTGTCACACCACGCAATTGGACAACAAAATAAAGAAATCTGTAGCTATAAGAGAAGTAACTTAAAGCAAGTTAATTTAGCTGCTAACTGTGCTAAGGCTTGATATTCAGACTCAGTACTCGAACGAGCAACTGCATGATGCTTTTTATCTAAAGACCATGAGACCAAGTTTTACCAAGATAAACACAATAACCTGCAACAAACCGTCGATCATCTGGGCAACATACCCAATCAGCATCAGAAAACCCAATTGATTCCAACCTATCAGCTGACTGAAAGTGTAAACTGCCAGTTATAGAGCCTTTAAAATATTTTAAAACTGGTTTAACTGCTTGCCAGTGATTCATGGTAGGACATTGAAAAATTGACTCAGCTTATTTACAATGAAGGCAATGTCTGGCCTCGTGAAAGTTAGATATTGAGATCGCCCCAATAGCACTTCGATACAATGACGGATTGGACATCAGTACTCCCCTGGTTGCAGAAAGAGTCTTGCTAGGAACATCAGTTGTGGAGCAGGGTTTCAAATGTTCCAAGTCAAGTCATTGAAGCAGATCACAGATACACTTAGACTGTGCAAGATATAGTCCAGTGTCATCACGAAATTCTTCAATTCCAAGAAAATAGTGAAGGGCTCCAAGATCTTTAAGAGCAAACTTGGAATGAAGATCATGAGTGAAAGTCTGAATTAAAGAAGAGTCATTCCCTGTACGATATACTTAGTGAAGGGCTCCCAGATCACAGATATACTTAGACTGTGTAAGATATAGTCCAGTGTCATCACGAAATACTTCAATTCCAAGAAAATAGTGAAGGGCTCCAAGATCTTTAAGAGCAAACTTGGAATGAAGATCATGAGTGAAAGTCTGAATTAAAGAAGAGTCATTCCCTGTACGATATACTTAGTGAAGGGCTCCCAGATCACAGATATACTTAGACTGTGTAAGATATAGTCCAGTGTCATCACGAAATACTTCAATTCCAAGAAAATAGTGAAGGGCTCCAAGATCTTTAAGAGCAAACTTGGAATGAAGATCATGAGTGAAAGTCTGAATTAAAGAAGAGTCATTCCCTGTACGATATACTTAGTGAAGGGCTCCCAGATCACAGATATACTTAGACTGTGTAAGATATAGTCCAGTGTCATCACGAAATACTTCAATTCCAAGAAAATAGTGAAGGGCTCCAAGATCTTTAAGAGCAAACTTGGAATGAAGATCATGAGTGAAAGTCTGAATTAAAGAAGAGTCATTCCCTGTACGATATACTTAGTGAAGGGCTCCCAGATCACAGATATACTTAGACTGTGTAAGATATAGTCCAGTGTCATCACGAAATACTTCAATTCCAAGAAAATAGTGAAGGGCTCCAAGATCTTTAAGAGCAAACTTGGAATGAAGATCATGAGTGAAAGTCTGAATTAAAGAAGAGTCATTCCCGCTATTTAATATATCATCAACATAAATCAAGAGGAAGATGACTTTTGTACCAAACCGGAGATACCTTAGAATTTTGAAAACCCCAACAAAGAAGAGTGTTCCAAAGTCTATCAAACCAAGCTCATGGAGGTTGTTTGAGCCGGTATAAAGCTTTGTTGAACTTGCAAAAATGACTCGGTCGTGGATGATCATATATTCTTCAGGCTATTGCATATAAACATCTTCCTGAAGAACTCCATTAAGAAAAGTATTATTAATGCCAATCTGTCAAATAGGCCATTGAAAAGTTACAGCAAGAGATAAAATGATCCTGATTGTAGCAGCTTTAACAATGGGACTAAAAGTTTCTGAAAAATCTACACCAGGAATTTGATGAAACCCTTTAGCGACAAGGTGAGCCTTCTGCCGGGAAATGGTCCCATCAGCATGTCGTAAGAGTTTAAACACCCATTTATTGCCAATGATATTATATGAATGCGAGAATGGAACAAGGGACCATGTTTTGTTACGTTGTAAAGCAGAAAACTCCTCATCCATTGCATTCTTCCATTCCTTAACCTATAAAGCAGCTTTTACAGAGATTGGTTCAACATGGGATACAGATGCATCATTAACAATAGACTGAGCTAAACCTGAAAAAGATTTGAGCTTGAAGATACCATTCTTGCTTCTGGTCGTCATTGCGTTTGTAGAGGGTGTAGAGGTTGTATGTTTAATTTGAGTAGAAGAAAATGTGACTAGTATGTCTGAGTTATCTAGTTGTATAGGTTGATTCTCAACAGATACTGTAATGGGTATAGTCGAGCTATCAAGAATAGAATTACCCTGATTATTGTTGAGTTGGTTTGGTAGAACAGGAGTAGTGTCAATATTTGTCTGAGATGAAAGGATGATTCTTGGCTGTGGTGATGTTGTATCAGATGGTGCTGCTCCACGAGAACCCCTTGGTGGACTTGTATCATTGTTACTAAGGAAAGGATTACCAGAAGAAGAAGTCATATAAGTAGGAAGTGAAAACCAAGACATCACAGAATTTGAAGAATTGGAATGATTGGACACTGGATGACTCACGAAATTTGTGGCAAAAGGAAACTCAGATTCATTAAATATCACATGGCAAGAGATATACACACAACCTGTTGAACTTAAGCAATGATACCCTTTGTGAGAGTCACTATATCCTAGAAAGATACATTTAGAAGTATGAAATTGAAATTTGTGTTTACTGTAAGGGCGAAGATAGGGATAGCAAGCACAACCGAACACATGTAAAAAGGAATAATCAGGTGACGTGTGGAAAAGCTTTTCCCAAGGACACAAACCTTTCAAGACTGGAGTAGGAAGTCTATTTATTAAGTACACAGCTGTATGAAAAGCTTCCCACCAATTCTTAAGAGGCATTGATGCTTGAGCTAATAATGTAAAAGAAAATTCGTCCAAATACCTTAAGGTTAGAAAAACAACCCCTAGAATCTATCAAACACTTAGTTTTATACTTAGAAAAGATCACTCTTCATATATATAAGGAATCAAACTTGAAACACTACTTTCATTAAGGAAAATAAAGGTTTTGAGGAAACTTATCAAGGAACTTTTGGAAGATTCAAGATTAAAAAGGTGAGTGACTAATACTTTGATTCTCTTCTTACATTCATGAAGTTTTGATAAGATAAACATAAATTTTGATTGAAGTCTCCTATGAAATGAACATGGATTTTGATTCATTGAAAATGGAAGATTGATTTATTGCATTTGAGTCATTAGTTGATATTCTACCCGTCTTCTTTTTGCTTTGCATTGCTTTGTTACCATACTAGGAACAATCTAATAATACCGAGATAGGCGACGATTAGTATAGTATTTACTTTGTCTTTGTATTGCTCTATGTGGAAATTCCAGTAGGGGTCAGCCAAGATTTGATTGTGGATCCACTTAAATATACATGACCATGATTGAATTAATGTTGAATGATATGAATCTTGCGCATATTATGGGTAATAATTTAACTAGTGACAGAGCCCTCTTGTACACTCAAAAGCTTTATGCATTCAATGTTTTTCTCCAAAAAAATATTTAAATGAAAGGTGAATCAAGAGTTTTATTACTCACTGAATACTTTGTACTCACTTCCTTTTTTTCTATAATTCTGTAGATAATTGAATGCATGATAGTTGATAATCAAGCCGTGAGTAGAGTTTTGCATGTAATGAAAACTTGTCTTTGAAGCTACTAATACAGAATCCTTTTATAGTTAGAACAATTCATGAGTCTTGTACATTTTGTATTAATAAGTATGTCCACCTCACTATAAACATATACATACAAATATATATATATATATATATATATATTTGTGACTTATGATGTGCAAATCAAGATAAATGTATAGCATTATATTGATTAGAAACATACCTTTTAGTTTAAAGGCTTCCCAATGGTTTTGTCTCGGCTAGATTAATCCATGAAATATACCAATTAATATAACTGGTTGAGTTACGTATATTTTATTGAAAATCGAGTTGAAATGATCCTTTAAAAAATTAAACCATTTGGTAGTTTAAGTAATTAGCCTTATAGAATATTATACCATCTAATGCAAAAGCAATTTAATT
Organism: Nyctanthes arbor-tristis; assembly: GCA_963692815.1. NCBI lineage: Eukaryota > Viridiplantae > Streptophyta > Magnoliopsida > Lamiales > Oleaceae > Nyctanthes > Nyctanthes arbor-tristis. The sequence continues at coordinate 7,881 of CAVNYN010274730.1, forward strand.
GTTTTGTATGTCCGGTCCCCACAATTTGTATTAAAGCTTCCGCTATATAATTTGTTGACTGATATATGTAATTAAAGAATATAGATATTATTAACTGGGGCATGACAAGATATGTCAGGCGTGGTTTTTCTTACGTACCCCAAACTTGCTATTAAAAAAAAAAAGAGATAAAATTAAAATTTTTATTTAATGTTTTTCAAATTTAAAACGAATAACACGTACTCTCAAAAACTCATTGGCATATATACTGCAGATTTTTCACTTAGTTATGATCCTATAAAATTACTTTTTCCATCCCCATAATGAATGTAATTACTTAAGCAATGAGGAGTTATTGGCAAATAAATGAAGAGTTATTTATTTTTTTTAACTTAAGAAAATGAAGAGCTTCTTAACCTATTTTTTAATAATGAAGTTAGGGAAAATAAGGAACTAGAGAGAATACTTAAGGGTAAAATAAGAAATTAAAAATGTTCCACCCATCTAGAATTTTATACAGGGCCAACCCTGGATTTCAAAGGCTATAAGAGAAATTTTGAATGGGGTCTTTTTAAATTTTTTAAATTTAGTACAATTTTAATAGTTTAAAATTTGCACAATTAAATTTTCATCATTTAGCAAAGTAAGTAATATTTTTAAAAACATTCGAAAGAATTTTCATTTAGTTAAGTTTCAAGACTTATCATATTTACAAGACTTTTAGTACATTTTATTATACATTTGGATATTTAATAACTAATAAAATACTAAAGAGCTCTTATTTATTTATTTTTTAAAAATGGGGAGCAGAATCAACCTTCATTTTTTGAAATTAAGATAACAAAACTTAAAAAAAGAAAGTATAGAATTAGTATATATCTATTATTAAATTAAATGGAAAAAATAGCAAAAAATTACATTAGTACTTAAAAAGTAAAAATCAGTTGTGTTTTGAGGATTTGAACCTTTGATCTTTAATAAAAGGCAAATTCTAAAATTAAAATGTTACAATTAAACTAAATCACAACTTATGTATAGCTTCTGTAAAACTTATTTTTGCTCTATTATTTGAATATATGTTTGTAAAAAATCGATTTTTGACTTTTCAACGTTCTAGCTAGGGGCCTTAGGAAGCCTTGGTTGCCTATACTCAGGGCCGCCCCTGCTTTTATTTAATAAGGTTCTTCTTCATGAAGAAAATCTATAGAGCTTCAATTAAGCCCTTAGAATGGTGATTCTTTTTTAGAAGCAGAAAGAAACATTGTCTTAGATTCTAGGATATGGTTTTGTGATGCGTGATTCCCATTCCAATTTCACATTTGCCCGCTTTATACAGCTTTTAGGCATCTTTGAAGTGAAGGTGGCTGAAGTTATAGGAGTTAAAGTGGCCCTTAAATGGATTAAAGAAGCTGGCATTCATAATGTTACTTGACCAAAGATGCAACGGACTTGTCTCCCTTTGGATTGATTATTATTGAAGAGAGTAAGAGTTTTGTTAGTTGTATTAATGAGTTGGGTTTCCCATGTGTGTGGAGATCAGCAAACCAGGTTGTTCATCGCCTAGCGAGAAGCTGATTCTATATCTGTCTCCATGGAATGGTTACTCCCCCCTTTATTTCTATTTGATGTATTGAACCTAGATGTCATCACTGAAAAAAATTTCTCCTTTCAAAAAAAAAAAAAAAAAAAAAAAGGAAAGAATTTAGGATAAATTTCACACATCATTCTCAATCTTTACACATTGTATCGACTGGATTTCCAATCTTTTTTTTTCCAACACACTGGGAATTTGTCATAAATGCACGCACATATGGTCCTTATTAACAGATTCCGTTAAGAATTCTATTAAATCCCTAGAAAAGTTACCTGTATGCCCATATTTATTTAAATTTGAAACAAAATGATTTTAAAAATTAGGAAAAAAATGTAACAATAAAAAAGGGGAAAAAAGGAACCCCAGAAGGGGGAGACCCCATCCCAAAAAAAAAAAAAGAAACACATGTGCTCTCGAAGGAAGCCTTTTCTTCTGCCAAAGGGATTCCGACAGACTTTTCTTCTTCCAAAACGCTGTCAGAAATTGCTACCACTTCGACAACATTATCTTCTTCCATATGCTACCAAAATGGTAGCACTTTGCTGCATTTGCAGTAGCATGTTCAGATGTTCTTTGACCAAAATGCTACCAGAGTACTGCCTGTTAGAAAAATTTGTAGTAGAAGTTAAGAAATAGAGGGTAGCATAAACCATTGCTAGAAACATAAGGTAAATCGAAACCACTGCCAGAAAATAGAAGGCAAATAGAAATCACTGGCAGAAAAAAAAGGTAAACAGAAACCGCAGTAGAAAATAGAGGGTAAACAAAAATCGTAGTATGAAACAAAAGGTAAACAGAAACCAAGGCCTGTGTTTAACACATTGTGCTTAAAATGGATTCATCCACAATGTACTGAATGTTTGTTTCCTAGGATACAACGATAAGAACCTAGAGGAACATTGTTGGAACATAGCTACGAAATTCCTACATAGGCGAACTGAAAACTGTGCCTGAACTCATGAGAATGAGGTTTAAGGAAGGAAAATGTGGAAATTCAGATGTTCCAAAATGCCAGAAACTTATCCTTATATAGACACAACAAGGCATGTCAAAAGCCAAAAGTTAAATGTGAATTCATTGGAGTTGAATTGCAAGAACATCAACAGGTCAGCATTCGTGTACGTAAGTTGTGCTCATACACAAGTTTAATGGTCTAAAGTGTATTTCTGATCCGTGACACGCACTGATGTGGATGGAGTAACGTAAGTGTTTCCAGACAAATTTGATAGGTGTTAATCGGTTTGGTCAGTATTTGATATTTTGGGGCATAACTTTTGCAAATGGTATCCGTTTCCAGCCCATAAATACATGCTTTTGGGGTAGCTCAATGGGCCGGATGCAACCAGCTGCCTTACCACTGCACACATTGCTTTTTGGGCTTTTGAGAAGTCCTTCTATGACTTTTGTTCTTTCTTTTAATTTTTGTTTCGAGTTCTTGTTTAGTTTGGGCCTTAATGCTTGAGTCTGGCCCACCTGGAGTCTGCAGCCCATTAGGGCATCTATTTACATTCGTTTTTCAGTATTGTAGGGTTGATTGCTTTTGAGTGAAGAAAAATAAAAGTTGTTCTTAAGTCGCAATCCAGTGTTCTTTGAATTGTGCCATATAGTTGGAGGTGCGCCTACATCACGCACCCCTCTGTGGGTGTGCACGCAAGAGAGCTTCTCAACACTACAATTTACATACTACAATTATGTAAACATATTTAACTAAATCATTGGATTACTACCTTTCCAATGTGGGACAACATCTCCCAACACTTAAGCACATTTTTATGGCAAATTTTGTTATTCAATTTATCATTCACCTAACTATTCATTTTGAGCAAATAAATATATGATTTCGAAACTCTCGACATGGAGAATACAAGTCTGTATTCACATATCAAAATTATAAATCGAATAATACTCAAAGTTATATCCAAAATATCTATATTTCTAACATTGTCATTTCCGACTACAAAGGTTGTGGGAAGGGGGATTCTTTCCCCTTTTTGGCTACCAGAAATGGTAGCATGTTGGCGGCCAGAATGCTACCATTTCCGGTAGTCAAAATGGGTGGAGGGAACCGGCTTTGGTAGTTCTCTCTCTCTTTCTATTTTAAAAAATATTTTGTTTTGAATTAAAAAACAAGGGCATAATGTTAATATATCTAGAGATCTAAATAAGAAATCCGTCAAAAAAGACCTTATGTACCTTGTTCTTAGTGGTATTAGAACGCCACTATGCCAAGATATCTTATTGGTCTCCCTGGGAAAATGGATATCTTGAGAAAAGATTTTTAGTTCAATTTTTTTCCCTTTTCTTTCCACTCAGACGGATGAATCCGCCGACTCGGCTTCTTATATTTAAAGCAATTTGTGTATCTACTCTAATGATACTTTTGTTCTGAACCATTGTGGAAGAAGATCCGGATAAGATATGCACTTCCTTAGGAATTAAAAAACCAATTGTGCACATTCTGAAGACCAAATGTGTTGCCGCCCCCCCCCAAAAAAAAAGGCGGGGGACCCAAAGAGGACAAAGGGCAATGAATGGAGACGATAGACGAAATTTACCTTAGGTTTAACAGTGGTGTAAATTGTTAAATCATGTTTGCTTGAGAGTTTTTCTTGTCTGACTAATCATTTGTCTAACATAGCACAATTAGCATTCCCAATGCATAAACATACCAAATCTAACCCTTGCATTACGCTGAATATTGGATAAATATAGTCTCTTTAAATGGGTAAATGCAAGGGTTTTTAGTTGCAGTGAACATAATTGCTCTTTTAACATACTAGTAAAGATTATGTGCTTTTGCACGTGGTCGTGCAATAACAATAACAATAACTCAAATATATAGTGTTATGCGCGCATGTAAAACAATGTGGCAATTGAAATACAAAAAAATGTATCATGTACATCAATTATAAAATATTGTTTTATTATGTTCATTCAGATATCTTCCATGTGAAAAAGGAGTGAACGAATCTACTTATATTGTTAGATTTTATTTTATTTAATTTTTTTTTAAGATGCTTATTTGTTTTTGAAAAGTTTAGAAGGCTATTTATGTGGGCATGTACGTAGCCAGGATTTTTGTTGAGTGAGGTCAAAAAAATTTCGTATTGGCGGGGTGGTCGTGGGGCTACAAATATTGTGCTTTCTACAACAATATTTTCTTCAACAGTTCTTTTTCTAAAATATTTCCCTATAATCTAAAAATTCCAAGGAGAAATAGAACTTAAACATAAACCCAAAGTCTAATTTCAAATATAAATAATTATTTTACTACTTAAAATCTCTAATATCAAACCAAAAAATCAATCTTTCAAATTAAAGCATAAAATAAAAATTAGGATTTCACATATTAGGGCTCTACTAAATTAAAACCTAAACTAAAAATTAAGGCTTTACAATAAATCAATAATACAATTAACCAACTATGATATAAAAATTAGTAACAACTAACAAATATTATTGCAAGAAGAAATAAACCCAAATCATAAACATAACTAAATAATTAATCATAATGGGCCAAGTAAGACTCAGGTCAATTGGATTTGGAGTTGGACTTCGGAGGCTTCGAGTTGAGTTCTCACTATCTTAGCAAGCAAGAAGGAAGCTTATCTGTCTTGACCTTCAACAATGGGCCAAGGATGGAAGATTAACCTAATTTGGGCCAAGAGCGTTTAGTCAAATTTTTTTAGATATGAGCTGGAACACACTAAAAATTCAATGCGGTCTAGCCTAGATTTTTACTGGGGCGCAACCAGGTCCAGTGCGGTCCGTTGACCGCACTAGGCCTAAGGTGGCTACGTCCATGTATGTGGTGCTTATATGGCACATCAATCATAACTATAAAATCATAGTACACATATAATGAGATTAATCGAGAAATTAAAGAAGGAAACAAATAGCAGGAAATTACAAAATAACTAATTCTTTGGATTTCCTTTTTATCCATAAAATAAAGCTTAGAAAGTTTCTTCAGATTGTCGTAATTTACAACGTTAGGGATTTTGCATTGAGAGAACTAATTAGCATAGATAGAAGTGGATGCATCGACTAATGGTATATATATAAACACGAAATGAAATCTTAGGTCAGGACTCTTCATTATTTCTTCAATGATGTGTTATCTTGATGTCCAATTTTGAGAAAATGGATTGTGTAACTCTTGATAGCCTTTTTTCATTAATACATAATAACGGTCTTTCGCATTTAAATTTTGGGTGCTTAATTTACTTGGGTCAGTCATTGCAACAAAATTTAAAGTAGTGATGCTAATGAGGTCTTAATTCATTTGGTTAGGAGGCTAAGGTTGAGGCTCTAGGACGTACAAGTCTCAGTTTCGATTCCCTTTATGTGGGGGTTTGTCTATATTTTATATGTAGTTTGTAGCCTTCTTTATGTGGGTTTGATTTCTTGTAGTTTTATGTATAGATATTTGTATTATTAATTTTTATATCTATATGCATTTGTAGTTATGATGTAGATTTTAATTGTACTTCAAAAAAACTTTTAAAATATTGATTTTTTTGAAGTAAAATTATTGATATTTAATGCAAAGAATAATAAAAAAGTGAAATCAATGGGTAAAAATAGGATTGCTTTAATTATATGAAGAAGGGGTAAATTTTGGTTTTTAGAAAAACATAAGAGTAAAAAATAAAAATTTATGACTTAACATATATTAAATTATTATTATTATGGTTTCCGTTTCTTTATAAGACTAGTCTTAAGCATGTGATTCGTACGTGAATTATCAATTGAGTATTAGATAATCTATGCTTAGTATTATAAAATGAGGAACCTTGAATAAAATAAATAAAAAAATGAAAATTATTCTTTTCATAGATAGAATTGATCGAAATTAAATATAAAAAGAATTATGAGTCAACTGAATTGTAAAGTAAAGTATTAATTATATAATTTTAATTTAAAAAAAATAAAATTAAATAAACCATGAACTAAATTGAAGTAAATTAGAAAGCTATAAACCTGAATTGCACTCGATCGAATGAAACATAAAAGATTGGGCTACTGGTGGTAAATAAAAAAAAAGTTAAATTAAAGTTTTTATCTAACAATTTTGAAATTTAAAACGCATCACATGTACGCTTAAAAAGTTAACTCATTGACGTATATATTGCAAATTTTTTAACTTTCGATCATATAAAATTATTATAAAATTATTTCTTCCTTCCCCATAATGCATGTTACTTGAGTAATGAAGAGTTATTGACAAAGAAATGAAGAGTGTCTTTTTTTTTTTCTTTTTTTCATTTCACTGAAGAAAATGAAGAGCTCTTTTTTCTTTTTCTTTTCTTTTTTGTCTTCTTTTTTTTTTTTTTTTAAGTAATGGAGTAAGAGCAAATAAGGGATTAGAGAGAATATTTAAGAGTAAAATAGTAATAGTAATCAATAATTTTCCCCTCATCCATACTTTTACATATAAGTAATTGAAATACCCACTAATAGTCGCACGTTCTTCTTCAGGAAGGAGAAATGTTAGTTGTAATTATAATTAATGGGTAATTAACTTGGTGTCAAGAATCAGATAGCAACGCACCAGAAAATAAGATTGTCGATGGAAGAAGCAAGAGGTCTCAATTGTTTAACCCCCAATTATAGTTGCGTTGCCCCCCGATAGTGATAAAAAAAGATGCCTCAACTGTTAAAGTTGAAGACAAGAAACACACTTCAGCGAAAAAGGATTAATTTTTTCACAAAAGAATTAGAATAAAAGAAAATATGCTTTCACTTCTGCAGGTTTGAGTCTTAAGCCAACTGGATAACAAATTAGGATTCCGATTTTTTTTTTTTTTTTTTTTTATCTGTGAAATTTTTTACAATATTTTTCCTATTTTGTAATTTATTTTTTTTGACTCTAAAATTTTCCTTACTTGGTGGAAAATTTCATTATTTTTGCATGTCCGTTCTTCAATCATGGAAGATGATTAATTTTAATCTTCTTAAGAGAAAAAAAGACGGAAATCAAACATTACCTCCTAACCAAAATCTTTTACTTAAGAGTTTCTTGGGAAGGGAGGCGACATGCACGTAACAATAAAAGGCTCGCTGGGTAGCGTTTAATACTACAAATGTGGTGTTTATATTAATTTTCAAAATTCGGAGTAGTTAGTCTTAATTTTTTATTTTTCATTTCTTATATTTCTTCTAATAGGATCTTTTAAGATTTTTATTTCCACTTGTGTTGTTTATGTATCAGCGTCAATTTTGCGGCAAATAATCATGAATTATTCTTTTTGAGCATCGCATGGGAGCTGTGCTAGTGATCTCTAAATAAATATGCAGTATATGAGGCAACTGAATGACATTCAAGTCATCTCAAATTCTTCATCAATTTTGATTTGGAGACACCCTGTGTATATGTCACATTTCCTTCTACTAATTTCATAGACTCACATGTGGGGCCATATAAATTAATGAAGGAGAATACATAACGTACACCAGGCGTCTCGGGATCAAAACTCAAGTCTTCACTAGGTGAAATGGATGCTGGAACTCGCTAAAAAGTCAATAGTGCTTCATCCTATCCCGAGTATATCTAGGTTGGGAAGAACACCAACGGTAGCGGCCCTCATTTAACTGAAAGCTACAAGCAACTTGGGTCCTGTAGAAGACACTTAAATCTCTAATATATATGCTGCGTAAACACAAAATTCAACAAAGTGGTTTGGCTCTTTTAGTGTGAAATCTAATTTCTTAGGTACGTATTTAATTACGAGTAATTCTAGGGACATGGGATTGTGACAAGCAAAACTGACATTTCTATTTGGCTCTAATTCATTGGACTGTCATTACATGTGTCATTTTTCATCATCTAATGAAAATGTATCGCATCTATAATGTCAATTTTTCATATCACATTCTCATGTCCCCTAGATTTTTTTATTTAATAATTACCTTATTTGTTTTTCAAACTTTAAACTACCTTGCATTGATATTGCCGATTTACAATGAAAAAATATATGTTACACGTTAAAATGGATGATGGATAGCAATATTATAAATACTTATCGATAAAGTGATCACAGTCACAACACAATATTAAACAAAAAGGAAAAAAAATAAAAATAATCAGGAGACAAAGGCGGGGACGTAGCCCATATAGGCCCAGTGCCGTCCGTGGCCTTAACTATGCCTTTATTCATATTTGAGCCGAGCAAGCCATTATAACAAGGGGTAGTTTTACATGTGCCCTAGTTTTTAAAGAAAATCTCATATATACTTGTTAAACTTTATATATTTCAAAAATATTGTGTAACATAATATGTTACACATGTAACAAGGTATGTTATTTTTTTATTTTTAATATTTTTTATTTTTTCTTTTTAATAAATATTTTTTTAATACCCCCACCCCACCCTAAACCCCACCCCCTAGCCGGCGGCCGGCCAGCCAAATTCCAGCCGGCCAATTTCTGGCCACCCGGCGGCTAGAATTTTTTTTCTTATTGTTACTTTTCTATTTCCTTTTTCCTTTATTATTTCTTATCTTATTTCCCTTTTTTCTTTCTTCTCTCTCTTCTCCTTTTTTCACTTTTTTTCTTTTCTATTTTCTTTTTAAATTCATAAAATACAAAGTGTTATTCATTTTAATTCATGTAATAAAAGGATGTTATAATATTTTAAATTCATGTAACTTTGTGTGTTACACAATGTAATTCATGTAACATAAAATGTAATCGACATAACGAATCTTGTTACACAAGTAACAAATATTATTGCACACATAACGAATATTGTAACACAATAACCTTAAAAAATTAACCAAAAAAATTGAGAACTTGAGTATGTTACATTTTTTTAGTTCACAGAATATAAATTGTTAACATGTAACATAGGTCGTTGTACACATAACACGTCTTATTTCACACATTATATAACTTACTGTACACAAAACAAACTTTGTCAAATTAATAATAGCATAAATGGTTACATACATATCATAGCATGCTACACATTTGACACATAGTTACGCATGTGACAAACCATGTAACTAACATAACATAAATTGATACACAGATAGCACACATTGTTGCCCTAAGATTGTTACATAAATAACATATCTTTATACACATATAACATAACATGTTCCATACACAACAAAACTTAGAACACACATAATATAGATTATCACACATAGCAAACAGTGTTGCACCTATAACACGTATTATTTAATAACATAGATTTGTTCAAACATAACATAATTTGTTACACATGCAACGGGCCTTGTTACACACACATATATTGTTCCATACATAGCAAATATTATTACACCTATAATACAAATTATTTAACATGCAACACATTTTATTAAAAAAAATTATTACAAAAACTTTAAAAACTAAGTGAAATATTAAGAAACATGGTTAATGGAACGTGAAAAATGAAAAACAGAAGAGAAAAAAAAGGAATAATTGAAAAAAGAAAAAGAAACATAAAAAAAGGAAGATTGCCAACAAAAAGAAACCGAAAAAGAGGGAAAAGGGGAAAAAAGCCAAAAATAAAAAATAAATTGTTGGATTCCGGTGAAATCCGGTGATCTGGTCACCGGAATCCAGTGACTGGATTCTTGCGACAAGATCTGTTCCTCAGGAATCCAAATATGGATTCCTTGTGATAGTCGCCAGATTCCAGATCTGGTCGCTAAAATTCGGCTCCTTTTTTGGGGTAAGGGATGAGGTGCTGGGGTAGAATGGTGGGGTGGGAGTGAGTGTTCGATGGTGGGGTTTAAGAATAAAAGTTAATTAAAAAATTAAATCAAGTAAAAATAAAATAACCACATATTTCTCAAATTTTAAGGTATACGAAGTAGATATATAAAAAAAATTAAAATTAAAACACAACTGTACAATTACCTCTTATATAACAATAAACAAATTTAAAGCCTTGTACACTTTATACATTTTTTCTCAGCCTTCCTCATTTCTTTTTACAGATCTGATGTGGGATTGTTGTACATGCCCAACTTTTATGCTTTTCCGGAAAATTGATGAAGGTTGTGCTTTTACATACAAACTAGTTAAACCACCCTGCATTGCATCGGCAGAAAATTTTACTAAAATATATCATTAGATAGTTACACGATAAATCTGCAATATTTGCACCTCTGTAGAGAATATAAAAATATAAGTATACATTAATTGAATCAATAAGATTAATAGACTTAGTAATCGTAGAGTTCAAGATTGTTCAAAAAATAATCTATATTCTTACATCTAATTTGTTGTACATATACAATAATGGGAAAAATCTATTACCACAATTCAATACTTTCGATTTCATAAATTCAGCGACAAATGTACAATATTATCAAATTTTAAATTTTAAATCTCTATAATTTAACGGTAGCCATGAAATATAAAAGATTTCAACCTGAAGAATAGATCATGAAAGATAAAACATGAGTTGAACAACATATTATAAATATTGAAAATATTTGTTGTGAATATTTTCACATATAATTTTTTGGAAAAATGAAATGTGATGCGAATTCAAATAGAAAAATATGTTGTAACTTATATTTAACTTATTAAGTCATTACAAACCTAAGACACTGCATTTTATACCAACTATAAATTTTCAGATATCATACGGTTCAATTAAGGCGAGGTCAGATATGGAGGTATTTGTGAAAAGAAGTGATATTTCTCTTACAATAAGGGAATAAATCTTCAAATTTAATTAATTTAGAAATTGGGGGCAAATAATGAGATGGAATAAGCATTATATTTTAATTAATTTAAAAATAGAAGGAATTCTAACAGTGAGATTGGCAATAGAGAGAGTTCTAGTTGGATACGCCTCCCCGTACCCCGCCCTGTTTCTAGCAATCCCATCTCATACCCACCGATACGCATTTCAATAGGGTATGGGGTAGTATGGTTCTCGAGTCGGTAAAAAAATAATTGTTACTAAGGACAGGCATAAAAACTGCCAAACCAGTAAACTGGCCCCACTCGAACCAGTTCAGGTCAATTTGGGTCGGTTTTTGACATTGTGGGTTGGGTTACAGGGTTCAGCTTGGCAAACCAACCCGGTCGGGTTTGGTTTGCGGGTTTAGCAGGCCAAATCAGTCAAACCCGGTTGAAGCCGAACCGATCAAAACCGACTCGGTTAAGCTGGTTTGAACCGGTTTGATTTGGACCGGTTACCCAACTGGTAAAAACTGGTCAGACCAATTTTTTTTGGTCCGAAAAATGTGGTTGACTTTCCTGGCTTCCTGATTTGATTAAGAATAGGAAATAGCACTTTCCAAAATCCAATCCAACCAACTTAGCAAATAACAATTCATTCAGAATCACAAAATTTGTAAGTTAGTTCTTCACTTATTCTCCTTGTCGACGCTGCGCCTGCCTACTCCTCGGCCGCTCGCTGCTGCTGCCAGCTTGCCATGCTCCGCTGTTGCCATTGCTACTCGCCTGCTCCCTTCCTCAGATGCTAGCTGCTCTTCCCCGCCGCTCTTGCTGACCAAACGCCAACACGGAGTCTACCCGCCACTGCTGCTACCCCTCTGCCTCTGCTGCTGACCATCTATTAACCCCGCCATAGCCTTGTCATCTCTCTCTCCTCTAGATCTTGTCTGAAATATTGAAACCCTAAAGCCCCCAACTCCCCATTTCTCTTAATATCTCCTTAAATAATAAAAATGGGCCTAAGAAAACCAAGGGCCTAAAACTTGGGGCCAATTTTCAGATTAAAAAGAAAAAAATTGTCCAACCTGGCCTGAGCTAACCCGACCTATTATCGGTTGGTTTGAGTTGGGTTTCCAATCCCGACATGTGGGTTTGGGTTGAGATTTCCCCAGACCGACTAGTGCCGAGTCAGTTTTGGGTTTGGGCCTAACCCGGCCCAACTGACCCGATGCCTAGGCTTACTTGTTACCTTTCAGATTTGATATTTTAATTTATTAGTAAAAAAGTATAAGAAAAATAAAAGAGGCAAAGTGGTTAAAGTTTGGATGTTAAACTCAATTGTTACATGTTCAAATCTTCTCTGGGTTCTTTCACGAAAGTTTTTGTTAAAAAAACGAAAATAAAAGAACAATTACAGCAAGATTTACCAAATGAAAAAGGTAGGAAAATTGCAGTACAAAAATACTAAGACTTAGTTCTTTTAATTAATATCTATCTATCTATTATTATTACTATTATAATTATTATTGCAAGTTATTTCACACGTGCATTACACGAGATGATAATACCAGCTATAAGCAATTCATGAGGATTAACACATAATTGTATTAACACATAATTGTATAAGTAAGATTTGAACTATAATATTTGATCGTTTATGTGTGTGAAAAGAAAAACAATATAGGTACTACCCATAATACAATATCTTTTATTAATGAAGATAAAAATGGTCTAAAAAAATCTAAGGAAAACATTAAAGAAAATTTACGAATACTGGAACTAATCTAGAAAACAATTCGACAGTATGAGATAAAGACGGAAACGGTTCACCTGTTCACAATGAAACAAGTTTTAAATGGCTCTTACAAAAAGAATATAATTTCAACCTTTTTTTAAACAGTAAAGATAAAAAAATTATAAAATCGAATGTTCTTTTTCACATTATTTTAGATTAAAATTAATTTATTTCAATTATTTAATTAAAATCGGTCTGATGACCTTGAACTGTCAGCTTTTTTGGTTCGTAATTGGTCTGGTTTTCTAAACATTTGCGAAAATTGGAATTGATCCGAAAAACAATCCGATGGTGCGAGATAAAGACTGATACAGTTCACCAGTACACAATAAATATTTTTTAAGTAATGATACATTAAAACTTTAAACTTTTCGAAAGCTCAAGACCCATAAGCTAAGACCATATTATGCATAACCCTTATCCAAGTATTTTAATATAGGCATGTATTTTCAATTCTTTTTATTGAATAACCAATGTGGGATTCTTATATTTTCATTGGCCTTTAAACTATAATATTTGATCATTTATTTGTGTATAAAGAAAACAATATAGTTGTTATTTGTAATATGATATCTTTCATCAACAAAGATAAAAAATGGTCTACAAAAATAAAATAAGGAAAACATTGAAGAAAATTTGCGAATACTGGAACCAATCTAGAAAACAATCCAACAGTGTGAGATTAAGACGGATAAAACTGGTTCACAATAAACTTTTTTTTAAATAATAATCTATTAAAATTTTAAACATTTTGGAAGCTCAAGGCCCATAAGCTAAGGCTCTATTATACACAACCTTCTCCAAACAGTTTAATATAAGCATATATACTCATTTCTTTTCACTAAATAAGCAATGTGAGATTTCCTTTCTATACATAAAGTCACATTCTCAATGGCTCTTAAACAAGGAATAAAATTTCAATGTTTTTTAAACAATAATGAATAAAAAATTATAAAATGGAATGTCCTTTTGCCACATTATTTTAAGTAAAAATTAATTTATTTCAATTATTTAATTAAAACTAGTCCGATAACCTTGAACTGTTAGCTTTTTAGGTTCGATAATCGGTCCAGTTTTTTGTACATTTTTGATAACTGGAATCAATCCCTAAAACAATCCATGTGTGAGATAAAGACAAATATGGTTCATTGGTTGACAATAAATGTTTTTTCAGCAATAATCTATTAAAATTTAGAATTTTTTAAAAGCTCAAGGCACATAAGCTAGGTCATATTATGCATAACCCTTCTGCAAGTAGTTTAATATAGGCATATATCCTCAATTCTTTTCACTAAATAACCAATGTGAGATTCTCTTTTTATCCCCAAAGTCATATTTTTCAATAGTCCTTAAACTATAATATTTGATCGTTTGTGTGTGTGTGCAAAGAAAAATAATATAGGTGCTACCCTGTACTACGATATCATTCATTAATGAAGATAAAAATGGAAAATGGTATACAAAAAAAAAAATAAGAAAAACATTGAAGAAAATTTGCGAATACTTGAATCAATTTGAAAAACAATAAAGAAGATACGGTTCACATAAACATTTTTTTAATAATGATCTATTAAAATTTTAAACTTTTTGAAAGCTCAAGGCCCATGAACTAAGGCCATATTATAGATAAACCTTCTCCAAGTAGCTAAATATAAGCATACATGCTCAATTCTTTTCACTAAATAACCAATGGGAGATTTCCTTTCTATGACCAATGTCACATTTTCAATCGCTCTTAAAAAAAAGAATAAAATTTCAACCTTTTTAAATAGTAAAGATAAAAAAATATAAAATTGAATGTTCTTTTCTTTTCCACATTATTTTAAGTAAAAATTAATTTATGTTAATTATTTAATTAAAACTGGTCCGATGACCTTGAACCGTTAGCTTTTGTAGTTCGATGACCGATCCGGGTTTTTGAATATTTTTGAATACTAGAGTCAATCTAGAAAACAATCAGACGGTGTTCGATAAAGATGGGTACGATTCACAATAAATTTTTTCGATAATGATCCATTAAAATTTCAATTTTTTTTGAAAACACAGGGCCCTATTATGCATAACCCTTCTCTAAGTAGCTTAATATAGGCATGTATCCTTAATTCTTTTTACTAAATAACCAATGTGGAATTCCCTTTATGTACTTGAAGTCATATTTTCAATAGCTCTTTAAAAAGGAATACAATTTCAACCTCTTTTTAAACGGTAGAGATAAAAAAATTATAAAATCTAATTTTTTTCTCATTATTTAATAAAAATTGGTCCAATGACTTTGAACCATTAGCTTTGTTGGTTTGATAACCGGTCTGATTTTCTGAATATTTGTAAATACTGGAATCAATTAGAAAAATAATCCGACGGTGTGAGATAAAGACGATACGGTTCACCAGTTTATAGAAAACGTCTTTTTCATTAATGGTCCATTAAAATTTTCAACTTTTTGAAAATTCAAGGCCCCTAGGTTAAGGTCTTATATATATATATATATAACCCTTCCCCACATAGCTTAATATAGGCCTGCATCCTCAATTCTTTTCACTAAATAACTAATGTGGAATTCCATTTCTATACCAAAGTCATATTTTTCAATTGCTCTTAAAACAGGAATAAAATTTCCACATTACTTTATGTAAAAATTAATTTATTTCAATTATTTAATTAAAATCAGTCTGATGACTTTGAACTATTAGCTTTTCTGGTTCGATGAGCAGTTTGTTATTCTGAATTTTTGTGAATACTGTAATCAATCTGGAAAACATTCCGACAGTGTGAGATAAATATGGATACAATTTACCGGTTCACAATAAACTTTTTTTCATTAATAGTTCATTAAAATTTTGAACATTTTGAAACTCATGGCCTATCAGTTAATGTCCTATTATACATAACCTTTTGCTAATTAGCTCCTATTATACATAACCTTTCACTAATTAGCTTACTATAAGCATATATCCTCAATTCTTTTCACTACCTAACCAATATAAGATTCTCTTTCTATGTGCAAAGTCATATTTTTAATGGCTCTTAAAAAAGAATAAAATTTCAACATTATTTTAAGTAAAAATTAATTTTGTTTTCAATTATTTAATTAAAAATCATCGCACGACTTTGAAATGTTAGCTTTTCTAATTCGATGACATGTCTGATTTTCTGAATCTATGCGAATAATAGAACAAATCCAGAAGCAATCCAACGTTGTGAGATAAATTGAAACCAAAAATTAAGAAAATCAATCGAAAATAAAACTGCTCAAAATAAGAAGTAGAACGTTTAAATGTAGGGTGAGAGAGATTTGAGAAAGTTCTCGGAGAGTATGAGTTCTATTAGAGGAGGAATGGAAATATGGATAAAGAAAAAGAGATATTTTTGGATATAATGAAATCTAATTTGGTGATTGAGATTAAAAATTGAAAAATATATAGTGGTAATAATAAAGTAAATCAAACATAGCTATAAATAATATAAAAAAAGGAAATAAAAGATAAAAAAGGGAATCTATAAATTGATAATAAAATTAAAAATGTAAATAAAATTAAAAAGTAAAATGGAAATGAATGGCTAAGATTAGGTGATAAAATCAATGGCCAAGATGAGATATACCAATTTAGCAATCGTTTTTGGGTGGGAAAAAGTGAAAGGGAAACTATCCTGCTTTTAAGTATATATAGATTATTATTATTATTATTATTATTATTATTATTATTATTATTATTATTATATGTTACATCAAAATAGTCTGTGGTACCTTTGTATCGCAGTTTCCCTCCAAAACTATGAAAAATGAGGACTTTATAGTCTTTTGTTTTATGTTTGGTAATGAGTGCGGTTACATTGATTTATTTTAATTCCCGAGTTATTTGCTCTAAATAAGACTGAGATTCATAATCCTTATCTTCTTTGATTTTCAATGATAGTTTCCTTTTTTTTTTTATTGCTTTGATTTATCCTTGCTAATGTCTTCTAATCACTACTCTTTGGTTCATGTTTTGTTTTTGTTCCCAAAATAAATTAAGGTACAATAGAAAGAACTGGAGGATTAGGTTTCACAAAATCACGCTGTATTTTTCTTCGTTGGTTGAGTATACAATGCATCAATTTCTTTCCTCCTTTCATAAAGCATTGACGCCGTCAATAAATTCCCATGAGTTAGAAGAGGAATTGTTGGATTAGGTTTTGCTAAATCAGTGTTTGCTTTTGCATGACCTTATATACAGAGTGGCAATGGTGTCACCGAACTAGAAACAAAACTAAGGTTGAAGAATTCTTCAATTTTTTTCTTTTTAATTGTTTTTTACTTTTCGCAATTGTGATTGAACTTTGTATTATATTAAAACTATATATATATATATATATATATATTAAAAGTGCTCATTACTTAGGTGCTAACATTGGTGATCCATATACGATCACCTCAAATCAATCTAAAAAGGTGACGCTCTTCCGATCTAGACAAACATGATTAATAAAATTATACATATGTATAAGAATTTGCAACTTATCACTAAAATCTATTGTATCATTTTTTTAGGGAAGTTAATTCATTGTTGCCCCATGTATCCAGAAATCTAGGTTTGATTGTGACCATGTTATTACCCTGTTCCATTCTAAATTGGTCCAGTGACAAGTAGGATCACAAATGACTAATGGAGATCAATCTTGGTCTGACTTTGACCATCATATTACTTCAATCTATTCATTGTGAATTTTTAGATCGGAAGAGCACACGTCTCTGTATTCTAATGGATATTAAATGCTTTGTATTGTTAAATGTACGACTATATCTTACATCCCTCCTTACTCTTTAAATAAAGCTAATTGATAGAATTGAAATGAATCTTGAACTTGCTTATAATGTCGATCAAGGCTTGCTATATATTACTACTATTGCTTATTAGTAGGTATTACATGATTTTTGAATGTGAAAGTACTTATTTCAATTGTAAATTATTCTAGGTAGTAGTTAAGCTATTTAGAACGGGACAATACATTTTCAATTAAAGGATTCTCAATATTTTACCTTACGTGTTCTGCGTTAATTGAAATAGAATTGAATATAAACTAGAACTGGAGATAGAAAGCTGTTGACACTCTGTTGAAATTATGCTATAACAGTAAATTGGTCAAATATGTCTTTCCTTATATATTGCTAGTAATGACCATTTTACCCATTTTTGAATCAGCTAATAATATTTATTTATATTATTATCTATATCACTTTTTTTTTTAAATTTTATGGGTTGATTTCACTTTGATTATTTGATTTGTTGATATTGATGTAGTTCTTTGGACTATCTACTGATGAGAACATTTCAATTTGTGTTCAATTAGTGTAGGGAGCATATGAGAAAAAATTGATGGCTCGACATTCTGCTGGTGGTGGAACTCTATCCGTTTCACCTTTTTCATTTTTTTCCTTTTTCAGACTAATTTTATCCAATTTCTTGCATTAAATTCCAACTTTAGTAGTGGACTAGAGACTGTGAATTTCTGTCTAATATCGGAAATGAAATTGGAAATGAAGAGGCTTTGAATCATCATGAGTTTTTGAAAGAAATTTATTACTTTAGGTTCATCGAATAGGATATGGCTACAAAATTGCATAAGCCGATGGGGGATTTCTCTCCTCCTTATGGTTGTGAAATTGCATTCAGTGACGGAGCGGGTTTACGACCAGCAACGTTGAGGAATTTTCTTTTAACTATATCTAATGGAGCTTATTTATTTTATTCAAAGTGGGTCTTCTAATTGTCTAATATAATTTCAGAGGCCAAGAAGAAGGTGGAGGTTGTGTGTCTATGACTAACGCGACATTGAGGTTGCTGACTTAAGGGTTAAGAAAATGGCGCTGGAATGAATCAATAAAATATATATAGCTGCACATGGGAATGAATTTGGTAAATTATCTTCTTATAGTCATTTTTCTTATTCTGTCTATTTTGTTTCTTCAATTCTGATATTGATTTCCAAGTCAAATTTATTGGGTAACATGACCTTATAAAGTTTCACTATTCAAAATATATATATATATAATCTCATATTATTTATTTTTCTAAATAATTTGATAGATAGTCTTCTCGTACAATGCACGGGTGATAATCTAGTATAGATTGTATACAAGCATCAATTATCCATCAAATTCTCAACCACTCTAGTTTGTTTTCCCTTGCAATTCGTATTCTTCCAGCTTAAGCGCAAAGACTTGAAAATAATCTTCTGGGTCTTGATCTTTTGGTTCTGTTTCTTAGCTTCTAAAGTTTCACTACTACATAATAGCACTTTAGGTGTTGGTTGTATTGATAAATACGCGTCGGTTTTGAAGGTGATACTATTGGCAGTGACGCATATACTAAGGGTAATAAAAGTCGGTTTTTGCATGACGCCTAAAGTGCACAATAAGGATTTCACTTTAGGCGTTGGTTCTTCAACAATAACTGATGCCTATTTCTTTTTTTTTCCTCCTAGAGTCATCAGCAATAGCTATTGCCAGTGATTCTGTGAAAAAAACAACAAATACACAATACATAGCCAAGCAGAAACAACACCAAAACTAGCAATTTATACGTACACTTTATCGCAATCATCTCTAGCTTAATATAAATGAAACTACAACCAATAACTACTCCAAATATTAGCAATAATGTAATATAGCATTATAAACTAAAGTAAACCATTGAAAATCAAACTAACCATTAAATATAAGTCAAACTACTCCAAACATCAATAACTATTTTATAAATACTACTCCAATCATCACCAACTTAATATAAATGAAACTATAATCAATAACTAATCCAAACATTAGCAATAATGCAATATATAAATTGCTCAAAACCATTATAAATTTACCATTGAAATAATGTGAACTATATTTTGCATAAAAATCTATAATCCATGAGTAAACCATGTTTCAAGATAAATAAGACTAAAAATCACACAAAATGGTCGACAAAGTACATGGCCCATTTATCTCAAATTTCATCTTTGTTGGCTTGACTATATGATCTAGCTTCATATGCCTACAACAAACCAAAAGAAATATTACTTTGTTAATAAAATATATATAGATGATTAGATAATTCTTAATTTTTGATAAATATTTATACCTTATCAAACTTTTCTGAAATACTGGACTATAGTGTGACTATCTTGTATATATTTCTCATCGCACAATAGCCACACTCATCGGATCCTGGTTGCTGAGCACACTAAAATTTTCAAGGAATTTAACACTAATGTTAGTAATAAAACCAATAAAATTTGAAACTTCAATAGTTATTGAAACATTTAAAGGATATTTTTCACACCGTAATTGATTTCCACACGGGAGTGCTACACCTTGCTTTTTTGGTTGCCCACAATGTTTTATATGCCCTAAAGTTTCAACGTATATATGTACAAGTTAAACAAACTCAAACTTACACAAAAAGACTATTATGCAACATTTATTGATAATTGCTTACAGATTTAAATTCCCCCAGATAGTGAATGTTTTCTTAGACTCCAAAGAATTCAAGTAGTACACTACATTATGTTTTAAGGCATAGCACAAGCAGCACTCAGTGGTTTCTAGAATATTTAATAACAAGGTTTGCATTTTAGTCACGAATAATTCAAATTAAGCAAAAGCAAAAAAAAAAAATTATGAATATCGGGCAACAGTCTTACCCCTCATAATATAGTGCTAGAATGTACTTCTTTCCCTCATTTGTCTTATAGCGTTGAGCATGTATACAAGTAACCTACTTTCTCATTATGATGAAAATTAATAGCCGCCATTAGCGCTGAACACAGAAACCCTATATTTTTAATCCCGAATCCGTTGCACAATTGATGTAGATGCCTTAAATACAATATGCGAAAAGTGAAATGTCAAATTAAAAATTATTTAAAGATTGTAAGTAGGGGTGGGCAAAAAACCCAGTAACTTGGGCCGGCCCGACCAGAATTGGGTCGGTTTGGGTAGGTTTTTTGCTATTTTAGGTTGGTTAGCGGGTTCCAGCTGGCCGAACTGAGCTGGTTCGGTTCGGTTCTTGGGTTTGACCGGTCAAATAGGTCAAACCCAGTTGAAACCGAACTGGTCAAACCCAGCTTGGTTTAACCGGTTTGAACTGGTTTGGCCCAAAGCGGTTAAAACCGGTCAAACTGACTGCTTTTTTTTTCCTTTCTTTTTTTCACTAAAAATGTGTTACACAAACAAGAACAACACTTTGTCACTTTTAAAAACACACAATTCCAAATATCCATAAGTTCATCAACATTAATATCTATCACAATTCACTAACTTGAAACCCTGATTCACTTCTTCTTCCAATCTCTCGCTGCCGCTACTCCGGTCACTACTACTGCTGCTTCTTTGGTCCATCGTTGGTGCTGGTCCGCTGTTGCTGTAACTGGTCTGCAGCCCCCGTCTGCGCCTTATCACTACTAGTCCGCCGTCTTCGCCTACGCCTAACAGCCGCTGGTCCGCCGCCCCTAGCCCATAGATGAGATGTTACAATAGCATCTCCACCCTAATGCGATCTTCTCTATTGCTAACACGGCCTTCACCACCTCCTCACTGCCGCCTGAGACTCTCAACTCTCTCTTAAGAAAATTTGTCTAAAACCCTAAGTTAAATTCATAATGAATTAATTTTCAAAGACGTCCAGGCCAAAATTCTCTTTAATAATAGGAATGGGGCCTCAATTGGGCCTAAAAATAAACCGGGCCGACAACTTAAGCCTTAAAGCAAAAAAATAAAAAATAAAAAGCCTAAAAACCCAAAAACCAACCCGACCCAAACCTACCCATAATGGGTCTGTTTGGGCCCCGCGGGTTGGGCTCGGATCAGTTTCGGTTCGTGCCCAACCCGGCTCGACCGAACCAATGCCTAGGCCTAATTGTAAGTGTAAGGGAGGAAGTCTTATATTTCCCAAATTTGCAAAATAGGTGCATTCAACATTGCATCTTGAGTAGATCGGTGATATCGTTGATTGAAACATGAATCTTATTTACCTTATTGATAGGGTGGTGAAACACATCCTCATCCTTCGTCACGTCAATGAAATCAATAGTAAATGGCAGCCTAACAGTCAGATTGTGTAACCTCTGGAGGGGAGGACTAAGGGATACCAATGTTTCATCGTTAATAAGATTAGGCCGTGCCAAAGAAAATTTAACACAATAAGTAGTCCTACACGACGCTCTTCCGATCTATCCAATGTACAAAGAAACTTTTATGTAACTACAATTCATTACCTCACCTAATATCACTAAATGTGCGGGCTAGTGAATGAAGCTTCCAACTACATCCGCTAACTGCTGGTGGAATGTAGTTTGCACTGGAAGATTCAACTCTCTCACATGGGAAAACCAAAATATTCACTAGAAGATTCAACTGACACTTTGTAATGACTAGGCAAAAGTTGTTGATTGATAGGTAGTTATTTGTGATATTTAAATCCCCTATATGCGTTATTAATTATGTGATATTGTGTTTAAAAGTTTGAATTTACGTTTAAGCTGGTGAATTGTAGCTTAAAATCCAAGAGGAAGTCAATTTAGGCGAATTTGGATCAAATGAGCACAAATTACAAAATCCGGGTGATGTGAATCAACATGCAGAGACTAAGATATTAAATATTAAACCATGACAATGGGGGCCTAAGTGTGACAAAGGTAAGGTCAAATTGGAGGTTGGAGACTTGAATTATGTGAAGAAGTGTTCAAGTCGACTGAAGCAGCATGTCTCAAGAAATTTTGAGCCACAAAATTATAATGCGTATTATTTACATGGGAGTAAAACAGGTCATAGAAACTTCCGAGTTTCCTACTAAAAGTTATGCACGTTGGAACACAAGTTACCCGGAATTTCGCATAATTAGCACAAAGGGCCATGCGGCTGCATGTTAATATTGTGTGGCCGCATGGACCAATGTGCGTGAGTTTCCAATAACTCTTT
>CAVNYN010274732.1:0-22202 GCA_963692815.1 Nyctanthes arbor-tristis
AGTAGGCGAAGTTCTGTTTATAAATCGGATGAGTAGAAAGTGTCCTATCTGAGTAAGGATGAGTTTATTACAGAGTCAAACTCGTCCGTGCCGGAGAGTGACATTCTGGGTGCTGCTCCGGCGGCGGAGGAAGAACTAGAAAAGGGTTTGTTGGTGGCCGATTTCTGAATTTTCTTGGAATCGGGCACCAAATAAGTCGTAGAATAGATTATAACAGTTTTAAATTCCAGCATCAAACAGTTGGACTCAACTGATACAAAAGCATATAGCGCAGGGGGAATGGCTGCAACTTTATGTGTGACATGGTAGGAATAAACACATTCTCCAAACGAAAACTACACAATCATAGCTTGCAACTGTTTAAAAACTCTCAAGCAAAAACACATCCAGACTCGGATCTGTCACTTAGGTCCAGCAAATTTACTCATCATTTTCGTAATAATTGGAGCCACCTTGGGGTTCGCTTGATGCTTGGCCAGGTTAGCAGGGTTCTTCATTACTGCAGAAAGAATGATAAGGATCAGAGATTGAAACAATTTACTGATCTTGTTTAAGCAATGCATAAGATATTAGTATAGTTAAAAGAAACCCAATTGAACCCCACTACAGAGTCAGACCCAACGAGAAGACCTAGGAACTCACACTAAACACGACGCTCTTCCGATCTCTTCTTCTACATTGCACTCGAATTATGGTTTTTGAAGCTTACTTGTCATAAAGTATATCCACCTTGCAGTTAATTACTTTTTAATATTTTCTTGGTCAAGCATCATGAAGGAAAAGTGCCACACTACCCATTTAACCTTTTTAAACATTGGATATAGTCAGGAGAAAAACAGCATTCTTCCACTAAATCTGAATTGCTTAATCCTATAAATGTAACTTAAACGTGTTCCAAAAAGGAAATGACTCTAGAGATGTATGCAACCATTTCACAGGCAGGAACCAATGATTGATCAACAGAACATCAGCTGATGGTAATATATAGCATTAGAGATGATGACATATGAATGCACATTTAAATTGGTAGGATCAACAACAATATCAGCTTACATCCGCTCCCTTGATTACTTGCTCACAGAAAATGGTCCTAAATCAGCTGGTACAGATCTAGTCCCTTTACAACTTACATTATTCAGGCATTAAGTTCTGATAGCACTAACAAGGCCTCTGCAAGAGCTTATGCTACTCCGATTAAATCCTTAATTATCTTGTTACAATTTGGGCTCATAACCCTCACAGAAGCTTAAATCAGCAATCATTAATCCCAAAAAAGTGGGTCTTACACCATACACCCTGATTAGTAAAAAAATATAAAGGCCCTCCTATCACAAATTCACCTAAACTCAAACTGACACTAACAACGAGGCGGAAAGGAGATATCAGGTAGTGGACCTCTTTTAAAGAGCATTTCTAATGTAGTAGGGATAAGAAGCCACAGTTTTTTCCTCCCCAAAATTATTTGGCTTGGTTCTCTAACCTTGTCAACTTTTGAGGCATGCAATGATATGATGATCAAGCACCCCAAATAACAGGTTCAAAGTTATATCATTCAAAGAGCTTCCCGCAGCATTAGCACCTCCCCCAGTTATGCATGCAGCATGCAAAACCTTTGGCACAACTATCATCCAAACTCAACCTTAAAACGCTATTGAACCTACCGCCTATAGGTACAGAATGATAGAAACAGAGAAATATGGAGAACAAAAGCGAAAATAAACCATGAGGCATGACCGTCAATCGTACAACTTTATTAATTCAACAGCTAGGCATTAAGCTAAAGCCATCTAAGTTGAAGTTTGATTACTGATAAAAAATTAACAGACCATGGTACTTCTCAAAATTAATTCTGAATAGCAAAAAGATAGCAGGTAGAAAATCAAGCGTTTGGCAGCAAAAGATATTCATATAACTTCTCTACTTTTGCCAAGCCCCATGTGGATCTGATGGCATCCTAGTTTGCTTCCAAACCCTTGGTTAAGGGTTCAATTCCCCTCATCAACTATCCCTTTGTAATATTAAAAAAAATAAACAAATAAATAAATAAAAACAAAAAAAAAAAAAAGAAAGAAAGAAACTTCTCAACCCTACAGCAGAAAAGAGGCATTTCCAATCACGAGATCCAATAAAAAGTTGGTTGCGACAACATTATTCCGTACAACTAAAACAATGTGTCTTTCTTGACAGAACAGCTAACTAGGTTAATTAAAAAACTGGATGAAACAACCACACCGCAAAAATTTAGGTCAACACGTTGCAAAATAAATAGATGCATGCATAGAAACACAGGTAAATTTGAATAAATAGATGCATGCATAGAAACACAGGTAAATTTGGCATCACTTACCATCTTGAAAAGCTTCCATAACTTCAGGATCATTGAATGCTGCCATCAACTCAGGGTCCTGCCTCAATCGAAAATGTTGGCGTTAGTTCCGACTTTAACAATGAACAAGTAATAATCTTTTAACAGCCATGACCATCATACTGATGATGGGAAAGGAGAAAACTTAAGACACATTATCAGCACTTGACAAAATCTAGACTATCTATTATCTACTTGTTTTGAACAAACACAAGGAACAATAGGAATGTTCTTACATTAAGTATATTGCTGTAATCTACATTCCCAGGCATACCACCAGGTGTGCTACCAGGGAAACCACCAGGCATGCCACCAGGGAAACCGCCAGGCATGCCACCAGGGAAACCGCCAGGCATGCCACCAGGGAAACCGCCAGGCATGCCGCCAGCTCTTCTGCTGGATGATGACTGTTCTTGCTTCTTAGCCTTTTCATATGCAGCCTATAAAAGAATGCACAACAGAAAAATAAGATTCAATTTGCAGATAACCTGGCTTTACAAAGGCAAGAGAAAAAAGGTTTACCTGAGCTTCAGCTCGGCGACGTTGACGCTCACGCTCAGCGTTGCTGTCATTGCGCTCTTTGCGCAGCCTCTCATACTTACGACGGTGTTCCTCAATCTTGTGAGCATTGGGCTCAACCTATCACCGACGATTTAATCAAATATCGTGCGAGCAAAAAGAATCAATTAACATCTAAATAAAGAGTGCATCTCTCGGAAGTACTATGGGACTAAGGAGTAGCTTAAAAGTACCATTTTTCCCATCTTAAGGCCTCGTTCTCTAGATATTTTTTTCACTAGCAAAAAACTCGACAATTCAAACCTACACCAACCACGTAATCTCTCTAAATATGATTTCTCACAATTCCCTATAATCTGTCTCTACTTCTCCACCACACATTTCAAACAATAGCCTATTTCATGATGAAAGTTAAGATATTAGCTAGAAAGAACAAGGTGTAATATACCGTCACATTGGCACACAGAAATATGACAAATTAAAGGGAAAATACGCGCACGCACACACACACATTAAACAAACAGAATTAATTAACATCTAGATTAGAAGTCCATCTCTCAGATGTGCTTCGGAACCAGGGAGTAACCTGGAGTACCATTTTTCCCATAATATACCATCAAATGGGCACGCACAAACTATGGAAAACTCAAGATAAAAATATGTATATGATGCTACATGCAAATAAATATATACCTTCTTAAGTACAGCACTAATTTCTTCATCATAGTCCAGCTTCGAAGCCAAGTGAAGATCTTTAGCAGCCTCTTCCCACTGGCCAAGCATTGCTCGTGCCATGCCCCGGGATTTATATCCTTTAGCAGAATCCGGATTGATCTGAGATAACATCATGATATCTGTGAATAGAAGAAAACATGTATTGCAACTTTCTAGTTTACAACATGACCATCCAAAACCAAAGAACTTAAGTTCCAGGATTTTGTGCTGTTGAGGAGGAGGATTAAACACCCTTTTGATGACACTTCATTTAGCAGAAGCACTTGGTGCCCCAAAATAGTTCTGGCAAGAAGAACAGCAAATAACCGGAAGCCACATTTTGTTTTATTTTGGTTTTAATCTTAACAATATGTATGTCTAGAATTGATCGAGTCATGACGTAGAAATGCGTCTAAGAGTTTGAACTTGAAGATGTTTATCCACTATGCATCAATGCATTCATATTCTGAAATTGTAATGGCCTCAGGGAAACATTAATAATGGCCTTGCTTGCACGAGGTAAAATAAATCTTCGTAAAGCCTATGGAGGTTATGCAGACTGAATTTATTTCTAAGGGTATTGCTACTATTAAGTGACAAAAAAGAAGCAATTAAATTCCCAGCCAAGCAAATGCAGGAACATAAGACAACCTCAAGAGCAGCATTGGCATCTCGAATAGCAGCATTCGGCTTCTTCATTTTGATGTACACAGTAGCTATAGGCACCAAAGCCATCAAATTTACAGGTTAGAGGACCAATTAAGTATTCTTAAACAACAAAATATGGAATCAAAAAGCCTACTATATTTAAAAGAAATAAGAAATTTACCTCGAGTTGCATACATAATTGCTGAGGTAGGATTAAGCAAAATTGCTCTGGTAAGATGCTCAATTGCTTCGTCAAGCTTACCTGTTCACAAGACCATTCTAACACATGAAGAGTATGTACATACTCACTCAGCTAGCAAATTTCTTTTATAAATATACATATATCAAGAACCTTCGGAAATTGTTTCCATAGCATTAATCTTAGCCTCTTGAGAAGCATCACGGTCTTCTTCAGTGACCTCAATGTTGGGATCTCCCATCTACAAGTTCCATATCATTAAACTTGTTCACTACCAGAAACACCACAGGCTTAACCTAATTCAGAACCAAAAAAAAATTGAAAATATAGCTTCTTCAGACCTTCTGTGGAGGTTCATTATCGGGCTCCACAACATCGGTCTCATCCAGCTCGATGTCAGACTCAATTATTTCAGGCTCCTCTTCTTCTTCATACTTAGGGGGGACATCATCCTCCACATCATCCATATCCTCATCTACCACATGAGACTTCTGTATATGAGAATGCACAATTTATAACTCAAATTCCTAAAGAAGAAGAAGAAAAATGACGCAGTTGATGAATAACCTTAACCCAAGGCCAATTACATGTGAGTAAATTTCATCAGTCATTCAATAACTCCAAGGCTACTTATATAGTTATATCTGCCGGCAGACTTCTCCCAGTTGCAACTAGTTGCCAGCACAGGGATCACTCCATTCAGCCTATTAGTTCCTACTGTGTACTTTACTTGCTTTTTATTTCTTTGTGTGTTTTATTTCAGTTGTCTAATTTCTTTCAGTTGTGTTTCTTACCTATTGTGTACAACGAGTTGCATATATTTAAGCTAGAATAAATTAAGTTTCTACATGAGAATATTCAATGAGAGTTTTTCTCAATTTATCCGGTTTCTGATATTTATGGAATTCGAAGATCTTGGTAGACTCCGTTCTTTATGACTCTACAACTCTAGCAAGTTAAGCAGAACCTTAGCATTCTAACATGACAAATCCTAAAAATAAATAATTTGCTGCGCCTATGGAGCATGAGGATATCATCTAACGAGTTGGAATATTCCCAGTGCCTTAAAAAACGCAGTTTCCTGTATCACTCCGCAAAAAAAGGGGGGAAGATAGTTTCGAATTTCCTCCTGTATCATTCTATCCAACACAATGCATAAACACGGAACACTAAACCCGAAAATCGTACAAAGAAATAAAACATACCGCTTTGTAACTCCCAGACTCACTCGCAGAAGTGGGGATCTTCCCTCCAAGACTGTAAAGTTCAAAGAAGTCACCAAAAAAGCAATGGAAGCAACAAACACCACACAAATTCCAGCTATACACAGAAAAATATACCTTTCAATGTATTCACGGAAGAAGGAGAGTGAGGAATCTGATAGGATAGACGGGTCAGCCTTGCACTGTTCGATGAATTGTTTCAGTTGGGCAACCTTCGATGCATCCATCACACCGCTTAGTTTACGTTACAGATTTCTCTTTCACGATTTGCAGTCTGGAGTGACGACTAGGGAAG
Organism: Nyctanthes arbor-tristis; assembly: GCA_963692815.1. NCBI lineage: Eukaryota > Viridiplantae > Streptophyta > Magnoliopsida > Lamiales > Oleaceae > Nyctanthes > Nyctanthes arbor-tristis. The sequence continues at coordinate 5,964 of CAVNYN010274732.1, forward strand.
GGTTTTTCCAGAATTCGATTGGGTCTTTCGGCCCTTCGAAAAAAGAAATACGATCGCAGGGAATTGAAGTGAAAATGCGGCGGTGTCGGCTGTGCTTGTAAAAACCCCTCCGTGGTTTCTAGTAGCTTCGATTCGGATGATCAGCGTTCATTTTTCTACATTATTCTTTTTTTTTTTTAATTCCTTTCTTCTAGAGTAATTTACACTTGACGTCCCCAAGCTTTCCATATTTAATATATTACATCCTTAATCTTTATATTTGGTGCTGTGAGTCCTCAACTTTTGAGGAAATATCTCCTCTAGCCCCGAGTGATACTCCATCCATTTAAACAATTAAATTTTCATAAAAAGACAATTTCATCCTCTTAAAAAGGTTTGGGACTTTGGTGAAATTATATTTATAGCATTATCTCTTTAAATAAACAAACAAAATATATATATATATATAGGAAAAAATGTAAAAATTAAAAGGCAAACACCACACCCCACCCTTATGAAAGGTTGGTTATCTGTAACACAGACAACATTGACTAGTGTAAGCTCTCGGTGTCCCCTCAATCAACAATGGCATAAACAAGTTCCTAAAGAAGTAAAATTAATAATAGTCGACAATTCCTTCATTTCCATGAACCCAATTTTGGCCAATTGATGGTGGTGCAGCAGTGAAGGAGTCTCTGATCAGCTTCGAACAATAGATTATCCCATTAAGACTATTTTTCTCCTTCATTCTAGAAACATTTTTAGGGGATTGTGGACTATTTTTATATAATTTTTCTAAATTCTTAATTTTTAATTTAAAAAGATAACAATGATATAAAAGTAATTTTACCCAAGGTCCCCAACTTTTTAAAAGAGTAGAATTATCTTTCCATAAAAATTTAACGGTTTGAATGTATGAAAAGTATTAATAGGGACCTTAGGAGAGATTTCCTTAAATATTGAGTACTCACAACACAAAAAATAAAGATTACATATGTAATCTATTAAACGTTAAAAGTTTGGAGACGTTAGGTATAAACTACCCTATATTTAAAGAGATAATAATATAGATGTAATTTCATCTAAGATCTCCAACCTTTTACGATGATAAAAAATGTCATTTTTTGGAAATTTAATGCTTTAAATGAATGGATTGAGCAGAGGTTTCCTCAAACATTGATGACCCATAATACTAAAAATAAAGATTAAGGTGAAATCTATTAAAGATTGAAAAATTGGGGGCGTTAAGTGTATATTTGCCTTTCTTCTGTAAGATAAATTGCAACAAAGGTCTTCCCAATCTCTTCATATATTTGCATTTGCATCTATAATCTTTAAATACGAGAAAAACATTTGAGGCAACAGGTGAAATTACTGTATTTCATAAAATATTTTATAGAAGTTACATTAAAAATAGAAAAATCACCCATGTAATAATTTTTCTATAGAATTATCGTGCGCTCCATTACGGAGCGTGTGCCATCAAATTCTCCACTTGTACAAAAGATTGAGATCCATCACTTTAGTCTCAAATCAAGTGTTGTCACGTAAGTGTGCAAACTTTATAAAACGGAACACTCACTGCTTCCATAGAAAATTAGGTCACCTAGTTGATGCTATGCCATTTTTTCTATAGAGCTTTACGAGTTACATGTGTGTGTCCTTTCACTTTTTCTCTATTATATAAACACATTCAGGTCTATCATTTTTTCCTCAGTTTAGTGTTGCCACATAAAGCAAAATTCGTATAGTTTAATACTATGTTAATTGTTTCTCAAACTCTTAATTAATTGAGGGTTTAATTATCTTCCATTACAATTTTTTAGTAGTTAGTTTTTCCGCCCATACGATACACGGGTAGCTGGGCCTATTTAAAGACATAATGATGAAGCAAAATATAATTAATGGAGCTGAATAAATAAATTAAATAGCATTGACAAAGAAAAGAACACATCATCAAAAGTTAAATTTCAATTTATCACAATATTTGTTATTGAATTTGTCGATTTAACCTCCTTATCACAAATCATCTTTAATTTTGAATGGTTGTTCAATACACACACATATATATATAACAACTGGACGCATTCGACTTTGACAATTTCTTTTGCTAGACTTTGACAATTTCTTTTGTTAGACTTGTCAACTGATCGATTAAAATTCAATTCATTATAAAGGAAGGTGAAGAATTAAATATAAAAATAAATATAATATCATATACATTGGACGATTAGACCCCAACAATAAAAAAATAGAAATAAGTTGTAACACATTTTATTCGTTAATGTGATCTAAGTGCTCTCTAGCTTATTGCTTACATACTTACTTTTATAATAATAATAATAATAATAATAATAATAATAATAAGAGAGATGAATTCAGAATTTCATCAATCCACATAATTGACGAAGCAAGACATTTTCTCCTTGGCATTTCTTATCAAAGATAGCTCAGTATGGTCTCCCCCCCCACCCCACCCCACCCCCGGATCGCATGGAATTCCGACAATATTGACTAATTAAACGTGCTTAATTCCTTCTAAGAATTTACGGTGTTCAGTTTATATTCTTCAATTCCTTCTATAATCAAATTTTTGTCGACTACTCCATGGAAAGATAAAATTGCACAGTTGACCACAACCTATTATATCCAGCATCAAATTGGTCATTAATGACCCAAATTGCCAAAAAGTTTTTCCAGAAATCTAAACCTCAATTAAATTGTGGTTACTGGTGAGCAAAAGATTTTGGCTACCAGCAGATATTTGTTTGCACAGTCTGAAGCATTTATTTATATGGGAAAAACAACGTTGGAAAGACAACAGCCGTATGTATGTACGTACGCGATGCAATCATATGGAGGGGCTTTTTTTTTCCTCTACTACAAAATTTGATTACTGGGAAACTGCCGTTTCAAAAATTTCATACCACTTTCCATCTGGTTTTCTCCTTTTTCTATTCCTCCACTGATCTGATCGGCAGAAACAGAATTGGACGATAAGTATTTTAGCACCTTTTATTCTGTTATATCTCGAATCTTGATCAAACAAACCATTATTGTTGTTCTTCGGTAAGGCACCTACCTGGTCATGCATACAACCCATCTTGCAGTAGCAGCTACCGAGGAGGTCAAGGCAAAATATCTTAATGGGATAGCATAGGGAGACATCCAGCAGAGCTCCGACTTTGACAAAATTCTTCTTCAAAATATTCAATCACAGCAGTTCTGTCTGGCCTCAAACTGTAGAGCAGTTTTCATCATACAGATTATCTACTTGATTTCCACTCCAAACACCAATGGCTGATGGGGTATGAGAAACATAGTCCCGTCAAGCAACCTCAAGACTGAGTAATATGATTGCTGTTTAATGCTCGTAGCTTCCAGTTTAACACTTATAGAATTAATAGACGAAGAATATATATATATATATATATATATATGTATTTTCAGTTCTATATAGTATGTACGATGTGAATAATTTGATTGATCCGTGTGAGCTGCCTGATCATATCAGCCCATTGGCTATTATAGTACGAATATGAGCATAAATTTCAGGAATGACTTCAAACAATTCCACGATATGAATTAACTGCTTCAAGTTGCAAGGTTACAAATAGCTTATTAAATTAGCATGTCATCTGATAAATAAATGTAATAAAGAACCAAACATAACATAAATTTAGAGAAGGAACTTAGCTTTTAATCTTCTATCTGTCGAGCATCACCAGGCCACAAAATCCTGAGAAGGTAAGCAACACAAAAAATAAAAAGAAAACAAAAGAACCAAGGAAGGCTGAGAAATTACAGAATCATGAATAATAATAGTCATCTTCCACGGAAGGCTGAGAAAATGTACATAATCATAAACAACTCCAAAAATTAGCTTCCAAAGATGGTAATTTGGTCTTAAGCTTTCAAAGACATAGAATATATACTCCTACACAAGATGCCATTTTGATCATTAAGAAAATAATTTGCATAGTCGATAGAAACTTTGGAAATTAACAAAACTATGCTCAAACTATCACTAAGTGATATTGGAAGAGTAAAGAGCCATTAATCATCATACTACTAATGATGTCACCGTAAGGAAGTGTCCAATCCCTTCCAATGCAAAGTGATTTTAATCCCATTATTGCATTGGTTCTACCATGATGCCACTGAAAGTGCAACTTGGTGAGACTTTTATTTTCCATAGTGATTTTAAACTAATAAAGCACTATAGCATCAGATTAAGAGAAGCAATCATCACCAAAATGGGATGCAGTCATTGCAGGTTCTTGCATCTACTTGAGGCCATACCAGATGCAAAAATTAAAACAGAAAGACAATCCTAATATCATCTAAATTATACTAAGTTATAAAGTTACAATTTACCTTGGAGTTCAAAATTCTACTAATGCTAATAAATAGTCAACAGAAAAATGGTGTGACAGATAGAATTTGTAAACTCCCAAAGTTCTATGTGTACGTATCTATAAAATCTCCGTAATACTTCAATTTTTTAGGATCTTTACTTATCACAACAATAGTAAATTGGACAAAATTCAGAAAAGAAAATAATTAAGTAATTAACAATGTAAACTTCAAAGAAGTATATATTTTCAAAGAGAATCAAGTTTCTCTATGCATATTACGTGGAAGAAACTTGCTACACATAGAAACAAAGATAAATGGTCTCAGAAATCGCAACCTTGGATAAATCAAAATGTACTTACAGAGTTGAATCTATTTGAATCATAACTATGTGCCTCACATAGTCCTTTAAATATTAGAATATAGTAGGAAACTCTTTAGATTTAAAAGGGTTACCATTCATTACAGCGCACAAACCATAATATTCTGAAATGAAATGAGCACCGTTGAAGAAAACCTCAACATCAAATTTTCAATAGGAAAATGTGCATGAATGTAGAGCAGAACTCCATCATAATCGAGCCTATTGTCTTATACGAAGCACGTTGATAGAAGATTAACCAATTACACTTTTGTATCATCAACACAAAGAGATGGCAAAAAAAAAAAAAAAGATAAGAGGAAATCCCATGAATTCATAAAACTGTTTTTTCTCCTGCATGATTACAAATTCTATGTGCAATAAATAAAGAATTCTACTTGACCAATGAAATCTGGAAACAACAAAAGATGAGAAATTAAGCCCTAATCCCAACAAATCGTAGGGTCGACTATAGGTATAGCAAAGTAAATAAAACAGTAATAGTTCTATAGAAACACATAATGGAATTCAACTATCACACGCCTTCCCTACTTCACCAGTGAAGTGAAGTACTAATTCGCATTCCTTTTAAATAACAACGTAAAATAAAACCCCATCAACAAAAGTGAATTGAGATCAATTTCCATCAAATCAATATCAGAATTTTCACATAACAAAAGTGAAGAAAGCTGATTGACGAAAGCCGTGATACAAAAACCACTAAGAAAACCATGATTAGAGCCACATATTCACAACTCAATTATGCATATATGAAATGTTATCTGCTAATCGCTGAACAGTAAAAAAAGTAAACACTTGAAATTGCTTTCAGCCCTTTACAAAACGACCGAAATTCAATGATGTGCCATGATGTAAAACCATACCATGTAAAACTATACCATGATGTGCCATGGTAATCCAGTAAGAACCCATTACAAACTATGATGCAAAAAAATATTGCAAAATTCTACTTCATGAATGATTGAAGCCAAGAAATTTTTATTGGTGATATTCCAATTTCTTGGGTCATCTATTTTATCTAATGGGAATAAAAAAAATCTAGATATTAATCCCAATATTAATCACGATAAAAAATTAACGTATGAAAGAGATAAATATTATTATGAATTACATTTGCATATGAATTTCCCATAATGGTGATATTAATTTATCAAGAGAATGGAGCCAATCTAGATATTAATCCCGATTTGGATTCCCGTTCGAAGCATCATTTCGAGCATACAGTGATAGTTGGCATTTGAGTCAAGCTAATTCATAACCACACAAATTTGAACGGAAAAAAAGAAAAAAGAAAAAAATAGAAAAAAAAGCCATAGCAGCAATTGCTAAATTCTTAGATTTATATACCCAAATAAAAAACAAAAATTGCAGACGAACTTAAAAGTGAATTTGTAATTGCTAAATTCTTAGATTTATAAACCCAAATAAAAAACAAAAACTGCAGACAAACTTGAAATTGAACTTGTAATTAAAAATTGTAATCGAACCTTTAATTGATAAGCAAAAGGAAACTCCATCCATCCAGCGGCTCTCCAATCCTCGTCAATCAGATCGTCCTCCACCGGCTCGAAATCCACGGCCTCTGCCTCTATGTTCACCATTGTTGCTGCTGAAAATGAAAAGCGGGAAAAATCGAAACATAATACAGATTAACAAAAAGGAAAGTATCCATTTTGAGTTTTTCTATTAAAAGGCCCATCCTCCCTTACATGGACAGGACGGCTGATCTGGCTATCTATTTGTCACCATAATGGCCCAAAGGAGAGAGAAGATGAGTGCCATGTTGGTTTCTTTGAAAATTGCAAAATAGCCCACTACAAACTTTTTGTCTGAATAACAAAAACCCACTCACCCCAATTATAGAACCAAAACATTAAATTCGTTTATGCTCTTCACCACCAAAATTCTTGTCAGAGAAGAGCCGTCTAAAGCCACCAACGTCGCTGCCCAACTCCGGCCACCTTCGCGCGCTGACCAATTTCACAGCTTCCATGCTCACAGCCCCGAAAAAGAAGGCGTCATCCTCATTGCCCAGCTCCAGGTCGTCTCCCTCGTCAGCCAGCTCCTCACCGTTGACCTTCCCCAATAGCCTCAACTATCTTCGCCTCCAGGTATGGCCTCATGCCTTGAATGTATGAAGAAACTCTAGAAGTAGTTTGTGGTAAATCTTAGGCACATTGTGTTATCTATGTACGATTGTGTAACCTCAAGTGTTCTCCGCATTGTCAATGTACGATTGAAGCCTTCTTTGTAAAAAATAAAAACTAAAATTTTGTTGGTGTTTCTGTGAAATTCGGGACTGCCGGAGGGATCAAATATAGAAGACATCAGTGTGGAAGAACAGCCTTTTTGGTAGAAAAATTGTAAATTTTAGAGAATATAAAGAATAAACCAGTTTTAGTAGTGTTGACTGACTTTTGCTTAGCTTTAAAATGCTGCTTCAGTTATTTTGAAAATACCTTAGAAAATTGTTCAAGTTCTTTTAGTGCATTGTGGCAAAAAGATATACTATTGTTAATAATAGGGAAATAGATGACAACTTAATCAAATAGAGAATCTTGTTTAAAAGAAATTTATGTTGACACCAGTAAGCGGCATTTCGATTATCAATAAGGGATAGAAGAAAGTGAAAGGCAAAAGATAAAAATATGTTGGATAGAATGGAGAACTGTTACATGGATCTTGCAAGTTAAAGGAAATGTTTTACAAAAAGACTTCTAAATCAGCTATGAACTCTATGCATCGTGTTGGACAATCTAAAACAAATTTGCTAATAAAAGACATGTAGCATTAATGAGAATAAAGTGAGAAATCATCTAATAAAAAGTGGAGGTCACTAATTGAGTATAGATTAATGAAAGAAGTCATCTCCCTGTTTCTTTGCGCACTTATAAATTTGTCATATACAGTTAAGGTAACATTCCAAAGTAGAGAAAGGTATGAACATAGAATGGAGGGTAAAAATTAACGTGGCTTGATATGGTTGCAAAAAATCATTGGTAATTTATTAGTAGATGTAGCTTTAGTCTAATGAAAGAAAAGACAAGGAAAAAGGTGCTGATCTCGAAGGCATCAGTGTGGAAGAAGAGGCTTTTTGGTAGAAAAATTGGTGTGAAACTAGATATATACTTAAAAAAAGCAATTAATTGTTTGATTTTTTGGATGTGTATAATTTTTTTAAATCTTCATTACTTTTTTCACAATTATCACCTATCAGGATTTCTTAGAGTACGTGATATTATATTCCTTTGTATTTCTTTATGTGTTGGCTATTAGTTGTAGTACTTGAACAGATGTATTAGCTATATCTCACGCGACTCTTGCTTTTATTAGGCTCATATAGGTGTGTTTGGGAGGTGATTAATGGTTGGATGGATGTTGGTTTTGTTAAATGCGATCGATGGCCTTTGTAACAGGTTGATTAAGTCCAATTTACAGGGGAGACTCTATCAATTTTTTTTTTTTTTTTTACACTTTTACTTACATAACTTTGGTTAAAGCACAAACGAGCTTACTTTTCTAATTTCTATGCTCTTGCAAGCACATGTTTACATATCAAAAGAGGACAAATTTGTGGACAACATATTTTGGAGAATTATTTTTGTACATATTTTGGAAACGGGCAGGACAACATATTTTGTATATTTTGAGGAATTCATTTTGCACATGTTCTCCTTAATAGTAATCATTACGCAACTGTAAAACAGCCGTGAAAGATGCATATTTCGATTCACATTTGTCTAATTAGTTTAACTTTATGAATCAAAAATAAGCAGGGATAGTAGGAGGTTATTTTTAAAAAAATCCTACTATTCATGTTCGATTTATCTATGTGATAATATTATCTTTTTGGCTACGTATATTCCAGGTTGCTTAGGAAGAGACTTGGCGCAACCAATAGTACAAGCAGCATTGGGCAACCTGGCTATGGGGGTGTTTAGGCAGATTAATGTAGCTAGAGCTTTTTTTATGTTTGGAATTGGAATAGTCTTCGTAATTTGTAATTTGTAATTGTTTGTTTGCATTTTTTATCCACATTGTAATAGTGTTAATATTTATCACTTGTGACTGATTATCCATCTAATGTCTGTCAAGTTGCTTGAGATTAATACAGATGCCATTTGCTAGTTATTAAGCTTTCTTGATTAAGGGAACCATCCAAAAGAGCCTTAATTTTATACACTCGTATGCACAAAGTATATATGGGAAGTTAATTTCTAGTTTTGTATGTTCAGAACAGAATGTTCAACACAACTAGTTTCTTAGAAATTTTGATTGCGATTTAAGTATACATGCAAGAACTCTTCAAAGATGATGAAAATTTAATCAAACAACATTTAAATTGAGATTTAAATAATTGGTTGAACGAGAAGGAACAAATCATTTGCATTACAATTCTAGTGTTATGAAATGTTGTAGAATAACAGGAAACAAAGCACGAGACAGAGATAATTTAAAACACTAATTTTCCAGACATTTGCAATAAGCAAGCATAAAAAAAGCTATGAAAATAGTAAGATATGCAGCCCTCCAGAAATTCGTCAGTGACTAGTCCTTTATACATCTAGTTTTGGATCAATCTGGAAATTATCTTCACAATAGCAACATTTTGGTTTAGTCAGCATCTAAAATAAGCTCTGCATGATTGATTGGTGGCAATCTTGGGTAGAATTGACTACTGTAACCAAAAAGAGTTCAAATAGAAAAAGCTCAGAAAAATGAGACTCGTGAACATTTGGATTCAGCAACTTATAAATTCTAACTTAATTCAAGTTGATTCCACCAAGAGGCTATAAACACATAGAAAAGTAAAATACAATTGAATTCTTGAGAAGATGCAGAATATATTGTAAAATGTAATCCCAAAACAACCAGATGACATTGGAAGTTACAATCATATAGCAGAAGACTTGTGATCAGATGCACAATATACACCACAAACAGATTTCACAAATCAATCATGAACATATGTATTGACTTAGTGAACCAGTGGCTATTGATTTGCAACACTAAACCCATAGATTTCAAGATTGTTCCTCAAAATATGGATAAATAACTCCAAGCTCAGATCTAAATTACCCAAAAAAAATGATTAAAGCTTCATGAAAATAGGTAAATTTTCATTGCACAAGGGCTGTCGATACTGTACATTTACTGCCTTTGTTGAACAAGAAATTAAAGTCCTCAAATTGAGCTTTTCTTGTTTTTCTTCTCTGCAAAAGGAACTTTTGTGGCACAGAAAATCCAAGAAGATGACCTTTTCTATTTTAATATCTCTATTTTTGCTACTTGTGGTTCTCGGCTTGTGTTCATATAGTAGATTTTGAAGAAAATCTTCTTATTTAAGTAATGTTTATATCAAAACCCCATTTATTTAAAAACAAAGGGAAAAAATGGGGGAAAAACCTAACTTTTGCAATTTTGGTAACATATAATGCATTCTCAAAGGGGAACAAAAAACATGAGCCAACTGACCCTGGAAAAAACCAAAGAGCAAACTGACATTAAACAACAATGAAATGAAATAAAACAGATCCATAGAAATGCCAATGTGCACAAGTCATTTAGTGGTTCAAATATGCATATGAAGCCAAATTCTTCCGGTGAATAGTGGAAAAAGAAAATTCATAACGAAGTCGGGATGGGGAGAAATGGAGTCAACAGATCGACAGAAAGGGTGTGGTTTGAAGCGAACCCGGTTATTCAAATTTCGATCATCTTACCCGCAAATGTACTGTTCCAGCGACTTCCACGTGCTCGGCGAAGATTAGGACGGAGTTGCACACCAAATCAGCTATATCCCACTCCACCGTCGGAGCCCTAAATCAAAGTCGAGTAGGAAGAATTGAGCTACTGGATTCTCAACACTCTGCATGCATCCAATTTGCAAAAACCCTAAATTTCCCCCCAAGTCATAATCCCCACAAGCTCTCAAATTTTTTGATTTTTCGAATGAGTAATCGGACCCAATTCATAGCTTTTCTCCTTGATATTCTTGTTTTAGCATTTTTCTAGCAATACTTTTAAACCGAAGGCCATAAAATTTTGCTCGCTTTCTTGGTTAGAGGTGGGCTACCTTTCTTTTAACTGTTTACAATATTTTATTAAGATTGTACTTGTGTTTCAATAATGGCCTGTCTATATGTCAACCAAATCATCGCCACCTCAGCCTGTCCTCTCCATGTAGGGGAGGACGGTCCTTTTCATAGAAAAATTCGATCCATTTTAGCTCAGTTGCTTTACTATATATAATAGATAGGTCAGAAGACCCCAACCTTTAAAAAATTGAAGTGATTCATTTAAATGAATGGATTTTACCATTAAAAAATGTTTTAATTTAGGAATCACAGGAAAAAAAAAAAACTTTATCATCCGCATTGAACCTAATTGAGGTCTCCTTGAATGGGACAAAAATTTCTTGAGCCTTGAAAATTCGAATCAAAGGTGTTCTTCTGGATCCGCTCCAAATTGATTCGTTTAATATAAAAATGATAAAAATTGAATAAATAATCTAAAATAAATGAGATTAAAGTTAAAGTAAATATAATAACAACAATAATAATAATAATAAATGGAGCAAAAAGTCATCGTTGCCACCCTAAACATTAACTCGACCCATCTTGATTCGCATTTGGTAGAAGCAGAGTAAATCGTGGTAGATCTGCTCCAAATCCACATTGCTGCTATCTCTAGTTTTAATGATTTCGATGAAAGACGTCAATTTTCTAAATGTTGAGGTCTTCTGGTCCAACTTAAAAGATTTGGGTTGAAAGTGCAAATGGATACAAATGCTGGGGACCTTTGCTATAATTTGACCTATGCAATTTTTATATTGCAAATGGAAATGAAAAATTGTACCCATGATTCTCGATCTTGAATCTTCGCATTTACATTTTGATCTTCAACATTTCATTTTTAGGAATGGACGTAATAAATCAATTATTGTATGCATTTGTAGTTTTGTACAAGTTAAAATCCCATCCCCGAATTCTTGCTTTTGCTTTCCACGAATCAAAGAAATGAACATAAGAAAAGCAATCCGAGTGAAACTCGAACCATTTGTAACTTGTAAGCTTACAGCAAATAGCTCCTGAGTTAATAGCTTTCCATCCAAAAGGCTGTTCAACTCTTCGTGTGCACTTTGCGAGATTAAAGAATAATTACATCTATGAATTCCTATTCCTTAATTTTTTTTTTTGAAAAAATTCAAATACCATAGATTAAAGAATAATTATTTCTATGAATTTCTATTTAGTACTTTTTTTTGAAAATATTCAAATACCAGATATCTAGTATTATTACAGTATTAATGTAATATAATAGTAACTGATGGCTTGAAGAAAGTGTAGCCATGTGTTAATATCATACAACATCATTATTTAATACTATTATAACATTAAAGTATAGTGCTTGAACATTCATAACATTCTTTTATTCAAGTTTTAATTCAACGCTGGATTCAAATGTGTCCTACAATTACAGGTACATACCAATTACGATGAATCGAATACAATTACTGTTATTATTTATTTAAAAAAAATAAAATCAAGATTATCGTTCGAGAAGTAGCATCACAATCTCCAGAACCCACAACTGAACTTTTAAGTTCTAACTGATAATAATATATCACACTGGACCTCTAAGGAAAAACATAAAATTGGGCCATGGATAGTGAACTTTGTGATTATAATCTTAAGGGATCAACCGTTTGCGGGACATGGCAAATCCCTTTTATGCATTTGTACTAGAAAATAGAAATCAAAAGGAACTCCATAATAATAAATTCACAAAAGAGAATTTGATTTTAACACTTTCGGGTTTAACTTACTCTGCTTCTGCATTAGATGCCTGCATCTCTCTAATAAATAATCATTAAAAAAAATAGAGAAAACACGAAGAATAATGATAACGAACAACATGAAATAGACATAGAAACAATCTCAATATATGTTGGAATCCCGAGTAAATAATATCAAATAGACGTACACAATGTTACACAACAAATTACGACCAAAGTACAAAAATACGAATAAATGTAACAGGTGTGACCAACATAACTGAACCCAGCATAGACTGCTTATTAGTGTCCAAACGTCTCTTGTTGTCATTTACTGAAACACCAGAGTGGCCAAAAGCAAGAGTAAGCTGGGTACTCCCATGAATGAAATACTCTTGCTCCCACCATTATTATCATTTCCATTACCAGGTACTCCTACAAAAAGTTTTCCAAAAATCAAGATGAACGTATATCCATATATGATTTGGTAAAACGCATACTTGTGATATTTCAACATCATATATAGTCATTTTAATTCAAATTAATGATAAATGGTCTTGAAATGTATGATTTTAGATCTCAATTGAATTTTCCAAATCTTGAAAACTTGATGGTATTAATGTGAAAAACTACAGACATGGTCATCAAAATCAAAATTGACTTTCGCTTACTCAATGCATCTCCAACAGAACAATGCGGATTGCTTTCTACATGACTAAAATTACGAATGATTGAAAAAATCTCTAATGGTTATATGAATTGCGAGTAGTGGGAATATGTTTTAAAATTTTTTGTAGGTGATTTGTAATGGCATGAGAGAGAATGAGAAAAATGGGATAAGAGGGGGTAAACAGACGGTATTGACTTTTTAAATAGCGTGACAATATTCAAGAAGCTACAATTAATTATTATTCGCTACACAGGCCGTAAAAGAAAAAAAAAATTAATGTATGTTTCTACAGTCAAAGCGCGTACGCCGACCCACGAACAAAAGTCATCCCTATTATTATTAAAGCAATTATTTTTATAATTAATCACCTAACGAATGATTTATTAAAATATCTAAATGAACATGACTGTGGGACTTGTCTTAACAGGAGAGGATCCCCTAATCGGGTTATTTGATCAAGTTTTGGTTAGAATTCTCACGCTTATGATCCCTATTGTACTGAGCAAAAAAATATAAAATAAATAAAAAGAAAGGAATAGTCTATCATCATATGTTCGGAACTGTATCAGCACAATATAAAATGATGCAGCATAATTTCAGTCACTCATATGGTTTGTGGGATACATCAATGACTAATATTACGTCACATCAATGTCTGATATACATTGATATATCACACTAGACACATGGTTATGCCCAAAAAATATATAAATGAACATCATATTATTTAAAGACTTACTTGTACGGGGAGGTGGAACCACGGATGAACTTGGAGATTGGGCTGTTTTACAAGAATAGAAACCAAAGGCCAAAATTAGATTCATGTAATTCATAAACTTTAGAAAATTTGCTTAACAAGAATCAGAATTGATCTATTGCCCATTGTCGCTGACATAAAATGTTGTCACTTTATCAATTCTCCTATCCTACCTAGTCCATAAATTTCGCTATCAATTCCATTTCCTTATCCTTAGCCATGTGGTTCCAACATTTTATCCTTAATTGACCTAGGAGTTGTTCCCGGGCATTCCCCAAAAAAAAAAAAAAAAGTAGCGCCGAAGAAAGGAAAGAGCGAGATGGTTGTTTTTGTTGTTCCCGCGAAGCGAAGATCATTCGCTTGGCGAATGAAGTTGGTCAACCAATAGACGGGCACCAAGAATTTGACTAGCGAAAGATCAATTGCTTAAAGTGTCAAACACTTAAAATTGGCCATTCCCACTCCACGCTCGTTTCACCTCATTGTTGATTTTCCTCATTGACATATTTCACAATCAATTCCCTCCTACTAAAACAATATTAACATGTTAATTATAATCAAAATCCATTATAATCGGTTGCCAAGAGGATACTAGAACATTCAAGAAAAGTGCTATCTTCACCACTCATGGCTGGACCACCCACCCAAAACAACAGTAATTTGCACGTATAATTTACGAAATTGCCAGATCTTGAGATCAACATCGAAAAATTGAGCCAGTACCTTTGCATACGCTGGTGTCACTGGAAAGGTTACAGTGTTTTGGCACCTCGAGAGCCTGAGTGATATTAATACCGTTGAGGAGACCCGGGTTCTGGACTAAGTTGCAGAGGCAAGGAAGCTGAGTCGACACTACTTGTTTGATTGCGTTACAGCACTCGGCCGAAGGTTTTGAGGAGTTCAAGTATTCTGCGCAAGGAACCAACTTTGCAGCGCAATCTGCACCCTGGCCCTCCGCCACTCCGGCGGAGATCACTAGCAGCGCCACCATGAGGGCCGCCGTGGCAAGGGCGGATTTGGTGGCGGAAGTCATTTGTCCGATCTGGGATTGGCTGGTTTTTCTTCTGGGTCTCTTCTGCTAGGACAGATATTTGCGTTCCTCTTCCTGGAGTTAATTATTGTGTTCTTGCCGTGTGTACATAGTACTTATTTATAGAGTTAGGGGCGGAAATGGCGACATTACTTTATCGGCGGGCTGGAATTATAAGGTCGGTAATTGGAATGAGTAATAATTAGTCAACGATGAATAAATTAGTCATTGATAAAATAGTCAATGATAAATAAATTTATGAATAATAAATGAATTCGATAAATTTTTTAAGTTATATAGATTCTTATAGAATTAATAGATTTTAATATAATTTTACAAAATCAATTAGATTTTATAAATTCTATGACATAGATTTTTGTGAATTTCTAATGAAATTTGTTGGATTTCAGAGTGTATTTCCAACACATAATTTGATCAATAAAACTTTATAACGAATTTCTTGAATTGTTATTTCTAATTCGTTTTTACCTAATGTCATCTAATAATCAATTATAAAATCATTTAAGAATGTACTAGTGTCATGTTGATAAATTTAAATATTAGAGTAACATTTTTCTTTTTTCTTATTTATTTATTTTTGTTTGAGTTGAATGCTAACCTGGTATAGAAAAAGTTATACCATTTTTTACTCGATGATAAAAAAAAAAAAGAAAAAAGTAAAAATATTTAAATAATGTCAACCTTGTCTTCCATCAAATAAAAAAATTAATATTTTTAATTAAAACCGAATGAAGATAATAAAATCATTTTCTACTTTATGTGCAAATATAAAATTTATGAAATTATATTGTAACTTTGTAATATTGTGGTAACACTTCTTCTTTATTTTAGACATTCATTTACATTGCACAAATTAAAATAAGATGTGATTTTAAAAAAAAAATGAAGTTTTCGTCAATTTGTATTTTACTAAAAATTATGAAATTATTTTAAATTTAATATCATTATATTAATAATCTCACATATTATACGTATAGATTGATTATAATGTGATTTTTTTTAAAATTAGAACTGTAAAAGAAAAAATTACATGCTATTGTGATAATAATAAATTATTTATTTATTTTGAAAAGAGGATAATCTTTCATTCATTAATATAATTTACCATGAATAGAGAAATGAAAATGTGTCAAACCCCTCAATTAAAAGCATGGGTTGAAGTTATGTTACTAAATCAATATGTCGGAAGCATTACAATTTTCGTGTTACAACTCTTATAAAAAATCGAGGGGCACGATTTGTCAATCAATTTTCTTTCATTCATTAG
>CAVNYN010274735.1:0-18596 GCA_963692815.1 Nyctanthes arbor-tristis
TGGAAGCTACCTTTATCGAGGCAGATTGTCAATAGCCAAAAACACACAAACATTTATGATAATAGATAACTTTGCTATGATCACCTGCCACACTATTGAACGCTTATTATATCCGGCTACCATTACATATTCTGCATAGATGAAGTCCCAACTGCCAATGAAAATAAACATTTTCTTACTACTCAAGCAACCCTCCTTGAAAATGCATCGAATAGAAAACAAGCCATATGGAAATAACTCAGGTAAAAACCATATTTCAGTCTCACAATCTGGGAAATGAAGAAAAAGGATGGGAGATTACCTGAAGTTGCTGGCACAAACGGAGCGAATTCCAGCATCAGCTGCTGCTCGACAGGCAACCGGGACAACATCTGAGACCTGAAGGCATAAAACTGAAAATAAAAAGGCCATACAGAAGGTCGTTTGAAATACAGAATCATGGAAGTGTCTCTTCTTTCGCAAGAACAAAAGCTGATAATTCCTTGACAGAAATGAGAAAAAAAATTATTTAATTATTGAATTATCATATGAATAAGTTTTTTCTATACTGATTCACTGTATGAATAAAAGAAAGTTGCATTGTCAATGAATATTTTGTAATTCCATGATCTCTTCGGGGATACCAACGTTCCAAAAATTTCAAAGGAAAAGCTTGAGGTGTATTCACATTTTCTTTTGTCATTTTTCTCCTACTCCAAACAAATATTATAAACAACTAAATGCCTATAATCACAATTAAACTGTCAAATAAATTGCCTGGTGCTATAAATGTGGGGGCAAACAAAAACTTCAAAAATGTAGCTTATGAAATAACCAAACAGTAATATTTACCACTAGATCCGCCTTGATGGACCTCAGCCACTCCACCTCCGTTGCCAAAATAGAATCACGAGGAACTACAGCTGTTTCAGAATACTAAATACACCAACATGAATGAGAGTTTATGAGGAGTAGGTAATAGATATCTTCATATTTATTTAAAGTAGTGGTTAGTTGTTTGATTATGATTTAGTACTGAGCAAACCTTCTCCAGAGAAGCAAGGCGATCAACTGTCAATGCATCTGCTTGAATTGCTCCACAGTCCAAGAGCACCTATAATTGCAATAAATAGTATTTTAATATGAATGACACAGCTAAAAAGGACTTTTCCAAAGAAAATATCATTTTGCCACGAAGCATTCTTTACAAACACCTGGCGGATGAAAAGACGAGGAGATTGTATTTCTGTTCTAAAAACGTAGTCTGGTGCACCAGTGACCACATGGACATCGTGTCCAGCAAGAATGAGATGTCGAGCAACCTAAGCGTATCCAAGAGATCGGAAGAGCACTACCACATGTAGGCAATGAAGTGCATATACATTCACCATGTTTTCTACTTCATGAAAGAGAGAGATGCGATAGACCAAGAAAGTACAAGAATTTGACTAATTATTGAAATACTTCGCCTGCTTCAGAAGCAGGCTAATAAGAACGGAATAAATTTATTAAATAATGAAATGCAACGATTTGACTAATTAACACACCACTACACTCCTAGCATACGAGGAAAGACTCAAAAGTATAAAATAATAACTGTATAGCCCCACAATGTACCTAATATGATAATAAATGGAACAAAATATGGCTGAAATCATTTAAAGATAACAGCCAGTACCACTGTCTTCCTGTTTCAGTCACAGAATAGAAGATGAATGGACAGAATAGAAGATGAATGGAAATGAATGCAAAGACGTTTTTATTTTGAAATAGAAGGAGACAATAAGAAGGGCACAATTTAGCAATGCTTCATATTATAACTCAAGTAGCACCAAATCTATTTGAGATTTCATGTTAAATACTTAAAAGTGAAGAAACTCTGGCAAACCAGTTTTTAAGAGGCAATAAGCTAGACATGTCGAATGTACATACAAGCATAGATATAGATGCCTCTAAATTTACATAAAAGTACAATAAAGCAAGCAGGCAGACCCCGCATCAAATGAAAATAAGGCAAAATAATAAAGCTTGAATGAGAATAAAATACTAAATAGTCAACATTACTTAAAATTAGAACTTTAATTAAAATTTAGATCAAAATCAATATGGGTTTCAAAATCTAAATGCAAGTTCCATAAAACAAGAGAACATTCAATCACATAACATTGAATTGGAGAAGTTGAAACAATGATATTTAATTAAAAAGCAAAGATGAAATTATCAACATTAAAAAGCAGACTTTTACATTGATTAGAAAGAAAAAGAAAAATAAAAAGAGGATAGCTTTTCTTTATTATTATACAGGTTATATACAACAAGCAAACATGAACTGATGAGTTCACACTTACAGTCACACACTGTATTCAACCGAAGCAAATGAAAAATAATCCTGAATCAAAACCCAGAAAATGAGACATTTGTATCAAATGGGTCTGGGTTCTCTGTCTAAAACCATAAAGAAGATTACGGAAAATCTCAAACTAAAAATGGGGTGGAAAGAGAGCGTGATTGGACCTCAACAACACGGGTCGCATGGCCAAAACCATGGCCAGTAACATAATAAGCAAAGACAAGAGGACGATTCGTTGAATCATCGGATCCCATAATTCTTCTTCTTCCTTTGCGTACCAACTACCGGAGTTTGTTGCAGATTCGCGTGAGTGAGATTTCACTTCCTAGTCTATTTCATAAATTGACCACACTTCACACATTGATTAATGTTTCTCATTTGGTGCATGGTGGTGCGACCACATCACAGATTTTGGTTATTACTTGACATCAGTTCACGTGACAAGTTGGGTCTTGTGATACTAAATAATTATATTATGATGATTAGTGGCTATGCCCCCCGTGCCCCCACAAAAAAAAAAAAAAGACAAGCAATTATGCTAAATGTACACAATGTTTGTATATAATATTTTTCGCATACTCATATGGTGAGTTAATTACTTAAAATATCACTGTATTTTTAAAAAGTTATCTCAAATATCATTGTACTTTAAAACTTTATTGAAATGTCATTGTACTTTCAAAAAGTTATCTCAAATGTCATTGTACTTTAAAACTTACCTGAAATATCACTGTACTTTCAAAAAGTTTCACCTGATATGACACTGAACTTGTAAAAGTGTTATCCCGTTTGTCACTATGTTAAAAATGTAACGGACTTGATGACATGGCTAACGGAATTTACCACGTGACATCTTTAACATTATTTTTTTAATCAGGTATTGATCGAGTAGCAAATGAGATAACATTTTCACAAGTTTTGTGGCATATGAGGAAAGTTTTATACATAAAACTTTCCTCATATGCCACGAAACTTGTGAAAATGTTATCTCATTTGCCATTCCATAAATACCTGATTAAAAAAATAACAGTCAAGATGCCACTTGATAAATTTTAGTAGCTATGTCACGAAGTCAATTTCATTTTTTAACGAATGTGGCAAATGAGATAACACTTTAACAAGTTCAGTGGCATATCAGGTAAGTTTTAAAGTATAATGACATTTAAGATAACTTTTTGAAACTACAATGACATTTTTGGTAAATTTTAAAGTACAATGACATTTGAGATAATTTTTTAAAAGTACAATGACATTTTGGATAATTAAACTCCTCATATGGTAGAATCATATTCTTTATCATACGTCACACTACTTTTAACTTAAGTCTATGGCTATCACAGGAGTCACGTGGATGTGTTAAAAAAACTATGTACCAGTAGCCTAATTCAAAAAATAAAACTTGTATGTTTGTGGTTGCAAAAGAAATTTTTACGTCTAAACTCATGACTTGTCAAAACAAACCAACTTGTGATGCAACTCGATGCTCCTAACAAGTAGTGGTCTTTTTATCACTAATATATAAAAGTAGAGATGTGTGTAAAGCATTCACTTTTCCACTTTATCCCTAACTTTTTGTTTTAATACTAACACTATCCTTATAATAATTGTGTAATTATTTAAGATTTAAAATCTTAGTAAATCACATCCTAATTATACTTGAAAAGTTCCATCAAAGATAGATTATAGAACTTAATTAATAACCACTCTATTGTGCCATTATCAATACTTTTTTACTTATTTTTCATTAAAGTGATTTATTTGTTTGGATTTAAATAACATACACTTTGTCTGAAATCATTAATTAATGATTATAAATTTACAGCTTTATAGTATGTAATAATGATATCATAAGTTTAAATGCAATTAAATACAACACCATAAGTGCCCAATAATCAAAAGTTAGTTATTCTTTTGTGTTAGATTTTTTTCTTTTTTTTTTTTGGTATTGCATGTTATCATTTGATCAATAAAAAATTTTTTCACTACATGTATATAATTTTTTAATGAAAATTATATATGTACAATTTTACGTTATTATATAACGTGCAACATACGTTTAAACTACTCGTTTATAGAAATGTTAACTTGTAAGTGATTGCAAAAATTCTTCCATACTCAACCAAAAAAACTAAAGGACTTTTAAGGGTTTGTTTATTTCTTCTATCTATCTACCTAACCGTCTCCCCTTTCCAAAATGTAATATAGTAGTAAAAAACAATATCTCAATTTTTTGGATGTGGGAATCCCAAAAAAAAAAAAAAAAACTAACTATTCCGAACCGATGGAGCCCGGCCTACCGTGTTGGCGGGTCAAGGAGGATCGAGTCAACTCGAGACTGGTTGAGCCACAGGTTAGAGTGGAGCCGCCTAAACCAGCCTAAAACGACCCGTTTAAAACTAAAATAATATTAAAAAATAAATAATCTTAAAGAATTTAAAAAGAAAGAAAAATTAAAACGGGTCATAATAAATGAATGAGTAAAATACCGACCAATAAAAGAAAAATTAAAACGGGTCATTATAAAAGAAAGAAATAAATGAGTTAGAACGGGTCATAATAAATTCCGACCAATTCGACTCGAACCGCCCATTTTTGGCCCCCAAACCACAAAAGTTAACTCCGGGGTCGGGCGGTCGGACTGGACCGAATCCACATGTTCCCGTCACTCCATCCTCCCGAAAAAGATTGGGAAGGGACCATTATTCACGTTGGCCCAATCATATAATCAGTAGCCCATCATCCGACCCAAATCATTTGCTACCTCAAACCGTACGCTAAAATCGTTGCAGCTAGCTGCCGCCCGGCCAAGTTACCCAACAGTGACCGCCGGTGCCACCGCCACCTCCACCTCCAGGACACTGCTGATACCCAATCTATCTGTTTCAACTACAAATTATCAGATGGGTTTTCTCTTGAAGAACTAGTCATGTTCAAGCACAAAAATGGTCTCTACACATTTATTATCTTCTCAAGAACAAGTAGACCATTTACCACCAGTCCTTCACCTTCGGAGCCGACATCATAGACGAGTTATTCTTCAACACCTCAATCGACTCACAAAGATTTATGCTTTTCTTTAGCAGACCAGCTCATTAGCCGTGGCTTATTATCCTCAGCGCGGAAAGTTATTCGGAGGCTCATTTCAAACTCTTCGGAGATCGGACGCAATTATGGCTGTTGATTCTGCATTTGCAAGAGGTATGGAGCTTGATTTAGTTAGTTATGGTTGTTTTATTCGGAAGACTAATGGCGAGTCTCCAATGGCTGAGGCATTATACAGAAATTGCATAGTTGATAAAGGGATTGAGCTGGACTGTGTGTTGCTTAATTCTATGGTTATTTGTTATTGTAAGCTGGGGAGAATAGATGAAGGAAAATCTTGTCTTGACAGGTTGATTGAACTGAAATATACACCGACTGTTGGAGCTTGTGATGCAATAATTACAGGATTTTGCGAACAAAATAGAGCCTTAGAGGGATATCATTGCTTTACTATGTTTAGTGATTTTAGCTGAAAACCTTTTATAATATGTTGGTGGATGGGTTGTGCTTTACGGGATACATAGGTGAGGCACTTCGTGTGTTTAATGTGATGATAGATCATGGTGTCCGTCCAACAATTAAATTGTGGAAAATGTTGATCTTCGAGTTCTGTAACCGAGGATTTATTGAGGTGGCTGAGTCATTGAGTGTGGAAATGGAGTCTTATGGTTTTTCAATGGATAAAATTACGTACACTTGTCTAATTAAAGGATATTGCAAGAGCAGGAAAATGAAGATGGCTATGAGGCTGCTTATGAGAATGCTTAAGGTGGGGTGTGAGCCAGATAATTACACTTATAACACATTGATTCATGGGTTTGTCAACTTGAATTCCTTTGACGTGGCTTGGGTGTTGCATAACAAGATGGTGGATTGTGGATTGGGTCCTGATGTAATAACCTACCAAATCATAATTAGCAAATGCTGCAAGGACAAAAAGGTTGACTGTGCTTTGCAGGTCTTGGATAACATGCTCTGGTACAATATAGCGCCTAACGTCCATTGTTACACCGTCTTAATCAATGCACTCTGCAAGGAACAATTGTTTGAGGAAGTAGACAGTTTGTATTACCAGATGCTGAAAGGTGGGGTTGTTCCTGATCATGTGCTCTTTTTCGCCTTTGCCAAGCACCTTCCAAAAGGTAATGACAATGAGTTCGAGTTGCATGTAGCTCTTACAGTTTTGCAGGCCATCGCCACAAAGGGGTGCCTGAATGAACTTTCAAGTATTCCTGGGTACATGGAAAATAAAGCTAAGGAGAATATAATACTTGAAATCGAGTGTCTGCTGGAGGAAATTACTAGAAGCCAGTCTAATTTAGCTGATACAGCTTTTAGTATTTATTTGATTGCATTGTGTATGGGAGGTAAACGTGATGCTGCTTTCCGCTGTATAGCTAAGATGAAAAATCTAGGTCTCCTGCCTTTAGTTTCTGCATACAATTCCTTGATTAAGTGCCTTTTCAAGGAAGGATTGGTTGAGGATGCAAAATCCCAACTTAAAATTGTGCATGACCAGGGTCTTGTTCCAAATTATTCAACTTTGTCAATATTAGTCGATGAATTCTGTAAACTTGGTGAGTAGCCATTAGCCCTTGATATTTTGGATCAAATAGAAGAGAGGGGATTCAAGCGAACCATTGCCATATACAATTCTATTATTCATTGTTTTGGTAGACTAAAAAGAATATCTGATGCAGAAAAGATTTTCAAGAGAATGCTTGAGTTTGGTGTGTATCCCGATGAAACTGTCTTTGTTACAATGATTAATGCTTACTTGAGGAATGGATGGGTGTATGCAGCCTGTAATCTTTTTGGAGAAATGATGAAGTTTGATCTTCGGCCAAATTCCCTTGTTTATACGGCACTTATAAATGGGTTAGTTAAGAAGAACATGACTGAAAAAGCTTGCCTATACCTTGACAGAATGCTGGAAGAGGTATTAAGCCAAATTTTGTTCATTATACCTCCCTCATCAACCAATTTCTGAGGAAGAGGGAATTTGAATTTGCTTTAAGATTGGTTGAATTGATGGAGGAAGGTGAGATTGAGAAAGACTTGGTCACATGCATTGCATTAGTCAGTGGTGTTTCTAGAAACGTTAGGAGTTTTGAAGGAAAATGGTATCTTTCACATGGAAAGTCTAAGAAAGCAAAGGAAGTGATGTTTTATTTGCTCCACCAAAGTACCAGCTTACGAAAAGAAAATAGTTTGAAACTTTCTATTAGTTCTCACTTCTCAGGGATACACGACGCTCTTCCGATCTCTTAAACTAATCCAGAAAATTAAGGATAATCCATTCATGCCAAAGTTGTTCCTATACAATGGCATGATTTCTGGATTATGTTGGGCTGGTAAGATGCAAGAAGCCTATGATCATTTTAATCAGATGCAAAGAGAGGGAATGCAACCTAATTGGGTGACATTCACTATCCTTATTGATGGTCATATCCCGTTAGGGAAAACAAGGGAAACAGATCTTGCTGTTGGGCTGTTCAACAAAATGAATGCTAATGGTTTTGATCTAGATCGATTACTCTATAACACTTTTGCAAGAGGCCTTTTTAAGGCTAGAAGGATCCTTGACACATTATCACTCTCACATACAATGCTGAAAAGAGGGTTTTCACCGTCTCAGTTGATATATGAAAACCTCCTGAGTTGGTTTTGCGCTAAACAATCAACTGTTGATGCGTTGAGGATTTTCGAAGATATGCTTGCCCATGGTTATGTTCCTTGCAAATATAACCTTCGCTACTTGAGTTTCATTTTATGCAAAGATGACAAGTCTGATGAAGCTTGTTTTGTGCATGACTTGACGCTGAAGGCGAGAAAACTTGAATGCAAGCCTACACAGGTTTATGAATAGGCATAATAAACAGGTAAAGAGAAATGTAGTTCTAGTTTATTATTGCTATCATCCTTGTAATTGTTTATTTATGTGGAGCTATCGACATGGAGTATGATCAAAAGTTAATCACTTTGGATCATGTGGAGACTAGACTTTACATCTTCATATTGCTTTTCTCTGTTTTGTTTTCCCATTACATTGTTTATAGATGTTTTACATTTTCTTTTGCTAATTAGGTACATGCTTACCAAATATGCTGGGTTGTTCTTTCAGATTAATGTTGCATGTGACCACCCCCTGCCAATCTAGGAAGCATGGACACAGACATGTCTGACAATTAGGACAAACAGGTTCATAGTTATAGACATGTCAAGCTTGAAAATTTTCTCTACTTAAATCAACTGGGAATGCTTTGTTATTGGAAAACTATAGACTTGCATGTGTCAACCCAGTCTTGAAGGTGAGAGTAAAGTCCCTAAAAAGAATTCAAATTCTGTTTAGATGTTATTTGCTCCAAAGAATTGGATTTTTAAAGCCTGAGAGATATATGTATAGGTTGCTTACTGATCAAAGTATCACTCAGAAAACAGCCGATATGCCGATTGATTCTTCGAGGAAGTGAGGAAGCATCTATACTTCTTGAGGAAGGTAGGCCCATTTATGCCTTGGCGTTTTAAGATTTTACCATACAACATAGTGTATTAGTTCACTGAACTTGTAGTTCTGTACACAGATGCCATGAAGCCCACCACTTAGAGCTGTTTTGTTAGACCTGACAAAATTTGTGCTTTAATAGTTGGCACTATCTTTATTAATGCACTTGCAATTTTTGCATCTGATCCACAGATCTTTTGCTTTAAATTTTGGCAGTACCTTCAATCATCAAATCAGACAACGTCTTTTGCTTTAAATTTTGGCACCAGCTTTTGATTTTGACTTGGTAGTACTTTGAATCTAATTCACTCATAAAATCTCTGACTGTAAGGGAAATTTTCTACCCTATGGATACAGAAAAGGACAAATGGCTGTATGTCTGTCCACATTCAACAAAAATTTCTATCTTCACAAATTCAGTTCATCTCTTCCGGTCTTATGGTCGAATTATACCGCATAGAATCAGATAGAAATGTACTGGCACCGAAGGATCTCCTATTACAGGTACAAGAACTTCCTTTCTTGCTCTCGATGTGATGCAGATTCCTATAATAAACTTATCAGGCTCACTCAAATTCTAAGAAATATAGCAAGTCAAAATTTGCATAATGCTTTATTAGTTCTCATGTACAATTAATAATTTGTTTTGTACCATAAATGATCACAAAATCTTGAATCATACTTTAACGTAATAGTTTTTCTTTCTGGTTGCAGTGAATCAAAAGCCAGTGTAGGATAGGTATTTGCTGAAAGTGACTTGAAACAGGATAGTTTCTAGATTTTCTTGATAGTACTTATAAAGTAAATTTAAATAGTGAATTTCTGTTTTCTTTATGATGATAAAATTGATGGAAGAAGCTGTAGCTCATCCAATCAAAGTTGACTGTTGATAAGTTGGATTAGCCATTCAATGTCGGTGCTACTGCACTATCTATTGAGCGTGTTCGTTAAAAATTGCTCTCTTATTGGCCTTTTAGACTCAAAACCACAACCTATCGTGTTTATGTCTACTGGACATTCTTTGCACCATGTTTCTTCTAAACATTGACTTCTGATGTTGCTGGGGCTGGGGAAGTTTCTAAGCACTGTGATGCTGGTGCTTTAATCATGGAATTGCAGTTGAGGAGTTCACCAGTGAATGTGTCTGATCAATGAGTTTGACATCTCGCACATTAGCACCAGTAGATTCATCCGTTGAGTAATTAGAATTGTAAGTCCCTTTTTTCAAGGTTCATGTTCTTTATAAGCAAAATTTTCCACTATTCTATTGTCTAAAAATTGACTTCCCCAGACACGCCATTCTGGCTCTATGAAAATACTCAAAGACGGAACCTGATGTAGATTTTCAGCATCATGTTTACATATTGCTAACTTTGACAAGACCTTAAATGAAAATTCCTCCTCCAGCCTGTTCTACTCGCGTATTGCAGAGGGGATTCTTGTATTCCATTGTCACCTCTCAGGTCAATGCATATGCTGCTGTAAGATGATGGTAAGACGTAACATTGAGGGGAAAACTATAACCCACTCCACCTCTCACTTTTAAGAACCCTATTTCATTCTGTTCAGGTCTTGGAAACTTGAAAGATGCAAGTACAATCTCAGAAAGAATATACAAAAACCAGCTTCCTGTCACAGAACCTAGGAAACTTTCTAGAGCGTTATTCATTGCAGTGCAGCCGTTGGCAAGGTATAACTATAGCTTGTGCAACACAACTTCATTCCTACTTTATTTAGATTTCCGGAAGTGTAATCAATTTTGAGCTTGAAGTGCATGCTGTGTTGTAAAGTTCTGTAAGGCCAATGAGGCCATATGGTCTTCTGGTTTCTATGTAGTGAAATACGGACTCTACCGCATTTAAGAGCTATGCCTATTGCATTTTTCACACTTGAAATACCTTTATATAAAGGTTTACTTAATTTGTTGGTAATTGTATCTGTGGACAGGTAGTGCAAGCAACTGAACATAAGAATGGAAAAAGCGAAAGTAATCTTTTTGGACCCCAAAATATATTTTTAAAAAAAAAAAGTGATTTTGGACTCCTTTTGTACCAAGAAAAAAAAGCTGATTTGTCTATTGAACTTGATGATACTTTTCAAAGGAATCTGATGTTGGATCCTTTGGTTGGTACATATCCAAATCAAGAATTAAAAGAAGTAAAATATCAAATTTATTTTGTATAATAATAATACTTTTAAGATTTAAAAAGAATGCGATTAGTTTTGGAATTTTTCAATACTTGAATATCTCGAAACTGAATTGTAGGATGGCCAACTGAAGGGTTATTTTTTTCTTTCTTTCTTTCCCATTTTTTTTTTAATTTATAAAATTGCTCCTGAGTGAGAAAGGTAGCTTTGAAAATTATGTTGGTACAAAAATTACTCATTTAAAGCAAAATTGCTTATTTTTCACGTGTTTGGCTAAATAAAGTCATTTCTTAGAGGCTAAGCTAGACCCTTTTTTTAAAACATGAACTTTTATAATACAAAAAGTAGCTTTTAATGTTACACTAAACACGTAAGTAATTACTATATCTAAGAATTGTACCTTCACTAAACATGAATTAAGACACGTCAAGTTCTAGCAAATAATGTAACATTTTCTTGGGTGTTAAATCTCTCGAAACAAAGGCATAATTATCGACCTTATGATCGATTGTGCAACTTTATTAGTAGTGTTTATTTGATGTGATTAAGGAAAAAAAATGTAGAAATCATAAAATTAAAAAATTATGCTATGGTTTTCAAAAACAATAGATTTCATTAGGAAAAAGTTCAAGTCATACCAAATATTTGCATGTTTGGATAAATTTAAAAGTTGTTTTCTTAATTAAAGAGTAAAAGCAAATCTTTTAGCAATATAAAAGTAACTTTCATGCAGTCACCAAAATGTTTGGTGACTGCATGCATTGATTCCTGCTTTTTGTGTTTCATCAACTATTAGCAACCCATTTTCTGGCTCCTTCTTCCCCACCTTTTATTATATAATCCCTCCTTCCCTTCTACTTTCTCCCCCCTTTCTCTGTTCTCTCACAGACAAAACAAATTCTTCAGAGCTAAGCAAGTGAAAATAATAGCTTATTCACAACATAAGCTATGAATAATAAGAGAACATTTGTGAAAAATAATTCAATTTTTGGTTGCAGAGACATGCAAAAGAGCCCTTCTGAATTGGCTCTCAATGAGCTTTTTGCTCCGGAGGACGAGAAGAAAACTCAGAAAACCGAGACTTTTGTTGGGTCTGATGGTGATTTCTTTGCTGTCGAAAATGATGGATTCTTCTTGCCATTCAAAAATCCGGTAGGATAATTTCACTCTCGTTGCCTAAAATGATCACATTTTGTAATGGGATTTTGTTTTCTTGTTTCCAAATGCAAATCTTGTCAATATATTTGAGATCGGAAGAGCAAGTCGTGTATATAATAGCATCTCCAATGGAATAGTCACTATATAAACTAAAATAAAAATAAACAGTATCTGTAAAAACTTATTTGTTGATAACTTTAACTGATACGCGATTCTACAATTCCAGGAGACGCCATTGTCAAGTTGTAGCTCATTTGCGGATAATCAAGTTTTACATGGGAGTATCCATCCTAAGCAGCCTAACATTTCAACGCCGATGGATTCACAATCATCAATATGTGGCACGCACACCTTCACGAGATTTCAACAATTTCAGGAGTCCAGTTAAGTAAAATTTTGAGTAATCATCTTTGTATAGTTAATATTGGAACTTCAGTGCAATTTGATGGTAAAACAAGTTTATCATTTATCCGTTACAGTTAATAGTCCCTTGTCTGGTACTGAGCCTATAGGGCAGCATAATCAACTAGCCAGAGCTAGCAGTGGTTCAGATATAGATGACCTGGAAATAGAAGCTGGTTCTTGCGAACAAAGCCTAGACCATCTTGATATAAAACGCCTCAGAAGGTATATAGTGTATTAATTCCAGACAATTATGATAAAATGCGATGAATACGTAAAAACAACTAGCTTTTTGTCTGTGAATTTCAGGATGGATTCTAATAGGAAGTCTGCTCGACGCTCAAGAAGAAGAAAACAAGCCCATTTGGCAGAGCTTAAACAAGAGGTATAAACACAATTTTTTCCCCAACATTTTCTGATTTTCTCAAAAGACCCTTAAAGTCGACCTTTGTGCATATCATTCGATTTTGTGCTTGATACAGGTTGAGAATCTAAACAAAGAACACGATACCTTGGCAAAGCAACTTGCCGGTGCTGCTCAAAGAGTTAAGGATGCTGCAACGAATAATCGAGTGCTTAAATCTGATGTTGAAGCTTTAAGAGCCAAGGTACCAGTACCATGACCATCATTCTTTCTTTGTTAAGCCTTTTGGCTTTTCTAAGCTGATTGACATACCAAAGGTCGATTCAATGGCCAAATTTATAGATAAGAACAAACGATTTTCTGTTTAGGTGAAACTAGCAGAAGACAGGGTGGCGAATTCCAGTTTGAGCCATTTTCTTCAGAATTATTTAAACACCACCCCAACATTTATGAACAGCAACATAGGCTGGGTGGATAACATTTTGCCAACTACATTTCTTGGTGACGATAGTCATAATACTCTGTATCCCGGATTAACAGATTCAGCCGTTGGGCACGAAAATGCTGAGGCCTTTAATGGCAGTGTAAACACTGGAGTGATGAGTGATACTGTAAGCTGTGTGACAGAGATATGGCCTTGGGAATCTCATGTCCTCTCCGAGCCACAGTAAATCCGACGTTCTTCCTCTTGGGTTTTTCCCTCTTGGTTGGATTAGGAGAATGGAGAAGATGCTACTGGTGTTGTTTCAGTTTGCAGTAGCTTATTTAGTGCATTGCATAAACTTGATTGCTTTTCTCATTTGTATCTGATCTGATTGCTGCAGCTGTGTGAATTTTCTGATTCTGAGTACTGTATGCTGTTCCATTAGTTTTTGTTTGGGTATGTTCTTGAAACTTCCCCTATCTTACAAGTTTTTCAAGCTTTTAGATTATATAACTTGTCACGCTCCCAATTTTTAATAATAGCGGAATCATTAAAATTTGTATTTCGATTCAAAATCGAGAGTGAGACTTTACAAATACGATTCAAAAGTGCCAAGAAGCTTTCACTGCGCACTTTGATAATTAAATGTTCTGTGGGCTACCCACAACGAAACCTCGGTCACTCGCCAAAATCTCGATCACATACATGTATTTCCTCCACCTTTAGGACGATCCCACCACAAAGCTCTAAATTCCATACCTACAAGATTATAGAAAATAAGGGGGATGAGTACAAAAGTACCCAGTGAATAATAACATGTATTGGTCCACGCAAAACAATACAAAAGAGGAAATTTTTATGCACAAAATAGGTCACTCACAAAGATACAAAGATACGAAACTCGGACACATCACTAGTTTAGCCTCTATCCGCAAGCCATATGATTCAATAACAATTCAGAATGACCGAGACCACATAGTAAGGCCATAATACTATAAAACAATTCAAATAGCAGACCAGAACGGGTATATGGCTTCACTATCAATGGCCAAGAGCAAAGAACAATCATTTATCCGAAACAATGATACACCGTCAATTATCAAAGGTCAAATACATTTAAAGGAAGGCACAAGTTTCAAAAGAGAGGAAGAGCCGAAAGAAAGAGTCAAAAGATAGAAGAGATAAAACCAATACAAGTGCTACCCACCTAAAAGATTACCCAAACATTCCTTCAATAATTGTTACGTAGAAAAGTGTTATTAAAGCTTTAAAATTCCTTTATCAAAGCTAGTCTTTATGTTACAATCTTTCTTTACATGGTAATGACCCTTTTTCAAGTACAAGGGTAATGTTTCAGAGGGTTTTAAGGGTCATTCTTTTCCATTTCTTGGCCTTGGACGAATTTGGATGGAAGAGGGGAAATATAGAGTGTTGGGAGGGCTTCGAAGAATGCGAGGACTTTTTAGCCTTATATATAATAGTTAGATTTAATTTTTTTAATTGAAATTTGAGTTCCATCAACCAAATTGTGACACGTGGCGCGACATATACCGTATATTTTGCAGGAAATTATCTGAGAAGTCCTTCTACTTTGTATTATTTTTCAATTACGTCACCGTTCTTTGATTTATGTCAATTAAGTCACTACACTTTAGTTTATGTCAATTGGGAACTAAATTCTTTCTTTAGCGTCAATTGAGTAACAGTCTTTTAATTTTCAAGAAATCTTATAATAATATTCAAGTAATTCTTTCAAAACAACAATTTCGTTGCTTACCTTAATTTGTAGAAATTTTCTGAATGTTACATAATTCAATCTTGTAACTGGACACATAGAGGTCGTGTTGTCGAATCCTAAGGCTTCTCATTGATTGGAAGTACATGTGTCGTGCTATGTTAAGAGGTACAAATATTCTGGTATATCTTATTATTATTTTTTTTTTATTTTGATTGTGGCTCTTCCTACTTCATTCCTTGAAAGAGGAATTGGGAAGCCACAAAGCAATGACAATGGGCGACCAAGCGGGGACACCGATCCTTGTCCCCGCGCCATTTAGAGATGCTTGTCTCCGTTCTCGCTTTGTCCCATTTAATTTGGGTCGGGATGCGGACGATCGAGTCGGGATGTCAGTCATCCCCGCTTAATTCCCCATTAATATGTACAACTTTTGAAATATTTGTACAAATTCAAACGATAAGCAAATGATACATTTTAAAATTACAACAACGATCAAAGTACATCCCTAAAAAAAAAAACAACCATCATAGTACAATTAAAAAACCATTGAGATATTCACTAAAAGCTTAACTAAAAAGATTAGAATATTTACTCTAAAAAAAACTTTAAACGGGATTTTTGTTTAACCCAAAAGTACACCGCTTTTAGAAATTTCAAATAATGCAAGAACACAATTCATAACGAGACTGAATATCTAAGATATTCTAACCCATTGGGGAAAAAGGTATATGCCATTCTAAATCATAACCGCAAATTTTTTTACAGCTTGATTAGATGAAGCAATATTAACAAAGTCCTCAGTAAATTATGGATAAATTCAAATTAAATTAATTATTAAAAATTAAACAGAGCCAGGAAGGGTCACGGATGACGATCCCCATCCCCACTTCGGGATGAATTTCCCACCCCGTCCCCGTCCCCACTCCGTCTCCAATTAATTCAGGGAATCTCTGCCCCTTTCCAGCCCGTTCCTCTTCAAGTTCAGATATTCTCCGGCCCGTTGCCATCCTTCAACAAGTACTATTAAAATTCGTGTTGATAATGTGCTACAATGTTCACTTTAACCTCATGAAAGTTTGAAATTTGGCCTTTTATCTTCTAGATGATTTCCCCTTTTACACTATGCTCAATCTCCCTTGGGCTTGTAAAGCTTAAAACTTTACCTTGTAATTTTGTCATGCTTTATATACTTTTTATAATTTTGTCGTCAAATCATTTAGTACGGACGGCAAATAAGTTTTCTCTTCTATAAGCACAGAAACAAGAAAAGGTAAAAAAGAAAAAAAAACATCATTATATGTAAAGTCTGTATGTTATTCTATCTTCACTATTGTGTACTTCTTCGAAACTTTTCAGTCAATTCTCACGGCAAAAATGTAGCAATTGGTTACCTATACAAAGTTCTTTTTACACACCTACGTAAAGTTCTTTTTACACACTTACGTGTCATGTTATAGTCATATATGATGCTTGAAAATATAGAATCATGCCACATCAACGTGTAAAAAGATTAAAAAATTTTTGAACATGTAGCTTGATAATAATAATAATTCAAAAGGGCATGCTCTACTAATTATTTGCCTTTCAAAAATGATGGAAATAATAATAAAAATGATTTTTCCCCTTTTTATCCATGGGTTATGTCCAGTGGCCATGGTAGGCAACAGTAACCTATTCTTTCAAAGAAAATTAGTGGTAAAGCAATTAATCCCCGCCAAAAATGGAGCTCCCCTTACATATCTGAGAGCAAAAGACCTGGAGAGAGATGAGATTTTTCCAATTTGGATGACAAGAAATATCATCTTTTTATTCTTCTTTTCAACAAGAATTCGAGACAACAATTCGTATAGGGCCCCTGTAAATAAGAATTTACCATGAACTGATCGGAAATATTCAAGAATTTCCATGTTCGGTAAAGGGGTCGAAACAAGAACAGGAAAAGACTATATTTTTCCTAGGATTTAAATTTGTGGGTTATTTGAGTGGAATAGATTGATACAACCAAACACGATGGCGCCTCCGGCGGTGCATCACAGCGGAAAGATGGGTCCGATGCCTCGTTTGGTGGCGGTAGCGATTGATCGGGATAAAGGAAGCCAGAGCGCACTGAAATGGACTGTTGATAATCTTCTTGGCAGAGGCCATAACGTTGTTTTGGTCCATGTTAGGCTTAAACAATCATCCTTCTCTTCAGCGCCATCTATGTCTATCCCAAGTAACTCTCTGTTTTTCTATCTTTTCGTTTTCTTCGTTTCACTTTAAAAGGCCAACTTTTTTAATAAACTACCCGAAACCCATGTATCTGCTGAATGTTTTCAAATTCCACATTATTTCATTTTAAAAGGTCAACATTTTTAACAGATTACACAAAACCCATGTATCTGATGGTTGTTTTCGTATTCCACGTTGATTGTGTATATTTTTGTGCATACAGGGCCTAATGGGTATGATGGTGAAAGCGGATTAATTAATGCGGATGCTGATGCACATCTAAGGGAACTTTTCCTTCCTTTTCGTGTTTTTTGCACGCGAAAGGATGTGAGTGCTCTGGATCTAAACATGTTTTCTTTTTTGTATCATAGTAACGAAATACTGTTGAAGCATTTTCATAGCTTTTTTACCTAGTTGTATGCTTTCTAACCTGTTTATATCTATTTTTACTTTTCAGATACAATGCTTTGACATCGCGCTTGATGACACGGATGTAGCTAGAGCATTAACTGAATTTGTGAAGCAATCGGCAATAGATGTATTGGTTCTTGGCGCTGCGGCCAAAGGCGGAATATTCAGGTATTCATCCGTAAATGAAACCAACATTTAGTAAATTTCCTTGCATTTTATAGAACACGAGCAGATTGTAGAAGTCTAATATAAATAGCCTTTGCTTGCATCAGGTTTAAAGCCAAAGACATTCCTGGTACCGTATTAAAAGGAGTTCCTGATTATTGTACTGTATATATCATCTCCAAAGGAAAGATTTCATCCACACGAGCTGCTTCCCGTATACCCCCTTCCATCCTCACTCCACTTCGTAATCAGATAATGCTCCAGACCGCCAGCAAAGTCAGTGCGTCCGAGGCACAGATTTCCTCCAACAGCAATCCCAGAAGTTAGTCATTTTCCCTGAATGTGATCCCATTGTATTTTCTTGATTTTCCTGCTACAATTTTAATTCTCGGTTATTCCACGCAGGTTCCATTTCTGGATTTTCAAGGCCAGGATCTGAACCGTCTCCAACTTCCTTTCCAAACGACGCAAACTCAATCAGGTAACTCATGTTTAGCTGTTCAAGTATAATACATGTTAGCTATGTTCCCAGCACACTCTCTGCTGTTTACAGAGAAGACAGTAAGATTCTGCCCTAAAAAGCTAACTTGAAGTGTTACCGCCACAAACAGGTCACCATTTACTCACAGGAAGGCCCCAAATGGCAAACCCTATGAACTCTCAGCTCCTGATAGTGACATATCCTTTGTCAGTTCGGGA
>CAVNYN010274738.1:0-14650 GCA_963692815.1 Nyctanthes arbor-tristis
TTTGATTGGTCCAAGCGCCTTCAGGTTGTTAATGGAGTTGCTAGAGGGCTTATGTATATCCATCGAGATTCTCAGTTGAGAATTATTCACAGAGACCTCAAAGCTAGTAACATTTTGCTAGATGCTAACATGAATCTCAAGATATAGACTTTGGCATAGCTAAAAGTTTTTACGGGAACGAAACTGGAGATAAGACAAATCGAGTTGTTGGAACATAGTAAGAATTCAAACAAAAGAAATTTATTTTCTAAACTTCCATTGCTTATGTGGTTATTTTGTCTAGCTATACTTCCTGGCAGTGGCTACATGTCACCCTAGTATGCAGTGCATGGTCAGTTCTCAGTAAAATCAGATGTGTTTAGCTTTGGCGTCCTACTACTTGAGATTTTGAGTGGCAAGAGAAATAGTGGATATTCCCCTGATGATCAACACCTCAACCTTCTCGGACATGTAATTGTATTCTTACACATGTTAACATGTATTTATGATCATCAAGCATTTTTGTACTGAGCCTAGAAGGTGCACTAACATGGTTTAAGTTTACACAGGCATGGAGACTGTACAAGGAAGAAAGGTCTTTGGAACTAGTTGACCCTTATCTAC
This sequence comes from Nyctanthes arbor-tristis, assembly GCA_963692815.1. Classification (NCBI taxonomy): domain Eukaryota; kingdom Viridiplantae; phylum Streptophyta; class Magnoliopsida; order Lamiales; family Oleaceae; genus Nyctanthes; species Nyctanthes arbor-tristis. Next base: position 604 of record CAVNYN010274738.1, read on the forward strand.
ATAAGGCGGCTAATCCATCTGGCGTTGTACGATTAGTCCGTGTTGGTCTTTTGTGTGTGCAGCAGCGCCCACATGATAGACCGAGCATGGCTTCAGTGGTTTCCATGTTAGAAAATAAAGTTATATTGTCTCCACCAAATCATCCTGGCTTTTACTCAGAAAGTGAGATGTTGGTGGCTAAAAGTAGAACTCTCTGTACATTCAATGAAGTTACTAGTACAATGCTGGAGGTACGATAACATCACATGGTTTCATGCTTGAACTCGCCCACATATTTGTCCCTATCTCTGCTTTTGCAATGATTTTCAAAATAAACAAGTCACAGTGCAAATGATTAGATCTCAAATGTCTTTTGATTAAGGTCCGTTTGCTTACCATTATAATAGGCATTGTTTACAATAATAATTATTTTGTCACCTGACACACATACGACACCTCAACAAAAATGACTTTGGATTTTAAAATGAAGGGTTTTTTTTTTTTTTTTTTTATGCAAGGACTGGGCCCTCTGCACCAAAGACAAAAGCTTGACGGGTTTTGCTATTAAAAAAAGGATGACCCACCTTTCAAACCATTAAAACGAAAAAAAAGGATGGACACATGTCAATTCTTTATTATTTCTCAGTGAAGTAATAATTAGTGTTTATAAGCAAATGTATTATAACAGGTGCCAAACGCACCCTAATTTTCTAGTGCATTGGTACGTGAATTGCAATTTTACCGCCACAAAGAACTGCGATTTCACACTTTGTTTGCTACCAGCTACGTGGCACGGAAAAGGCAATTGGACAAGAAATGGGATACAACACAAAACGAGGAAGCGTTATTTTTTTAGAAAACGTAGGACACGAACGTTGGGAAAAGATCATATAAATATTTATTAATTTAATTTTATAATTTTCATATTTAACTTCAAAACACTATTTAATATTTATTAAATAATAAATTCAACTCAATCTAACTAAAATTTTAACAAAAAATCATGGTTACCTTAAAACAAGTCATAATTCACAAAGTAATAACAAAAGAAGCATAATAATCTTTACTTTTTCTTTGGTTTGATTAGTTGTAATTACAACTTACAAGATCACAAATTGAATTTATAAGTTTTATAAAGTTAGATTTAAAGTAATTTCTATTTAAAACTCATAAATATTTAAGTTAATTATAAATTATTTTTTAGTTAAATATAATTAGATTTTATTTTTTTAAGGCATCATAAATTTTTAAGTGAAAGTTTCCTAAAAGTTTGTTTAGAGTTTTCATGGAGTTTCCAAAATTTTTAAAAGATACGAAACTTTTTTAGAGTTTTTGAAATGTTTTCATATAGATTTCAAAAAATTTCGATTTCCGAAATATTTCCATGAACGTTTCGGTTTCTATGCTTCACTGGCTACCACTGATGCCAAACTTGTCAAGCCCTTTAACGTACGCATAATGCATATACCTCGTCTGGTGATCTTTGATTGCGTGTACGATGTCGTCTCGGTTCAGAGTCTTCTTGGTTATTCCACCGTCTATTTTGACTGAATTAAAAATCACAAATGTATTTTCTCCTTTTAATTCACAAATGTATTTTCTGCTTGGTAGGTCCACCATTTGGAATTTTACCTCTTATTCGTGACTTGTTTGCATGCTGGATGTGATAGGTGAAAAATCAATTGAACTGATCAATGCGTTGGAATGCAATTGTTTGTGCATTTGACTAAATTATGTTCACAAAGTGTCTTTGTCTAAAAACATAATTAAATTTTATAAGAATGAGTGTCTGAAATTTGTGCAGTAGAAGTGAGTCCTATTAAATATGTAGATGTGTTTGATTTGATTAGATTTTATTTTTAAATAGAAATTATTTGTGATTGACCGAGTCCGGTTATTTATAGGTGATTCAGGCAATCTTTTACAAAATGGGTAAAGTCACGGTCTTATTTTTAAATTCTTTTTTCCTAATTACACAGCTGTTAAAATTGTAAAATTATCCAACTTTATAAAAAATTAGCTGGATCAATTACCAACAAATAATATTTTTCTAATTGACCAAAATACACAATCTCTTTTCTCTATCAAATACAAACTTTTACTTTCTATTTTGATGATGGGACAGAAATATCTTGCTCAAACAATTCTAAGAACAAGAAGGTAAAGGGAGAGCACATTATTATAAAATGTTTATAGAACATAACTATTTTCTTCGCACGGCTTTTCTATTTTTCTTCTTTTCACGAGCTTTTTTGATGGCTTTTGAGTTATACTATTCTTCAATTCTTTTGGTTTCTGATAATGCAAGGCACATAATCGAGCAACTGCACAAAGTGTCTTTGATAGAATTTCATCCACCATATGTAGACTGCGTACAAGACAAATAAACATGACTGTCAATCCTTTCAGAGTGTAGAGATAAGTGAGGTGTTTGGTAACTCGTTTATATAAGTTGTCACTCTACACCATTTTATTTTATTGTTTCTTTTTTTTTTCAGAAAGTCAAAAGTCAAGTCATCATTTCGACTTTTCCAAACAATCATCCAATTAATTGATATCACGCGTAAGTTTATAACCTCGATTGCTTTGAATATCCAGATGGTGGACTTGGAAAGGAGAAAATATTTATGATTTTATGCCAATAGCTCAAATCAGATCATGGGAAATATGATTTCCTTAAGTTCTGAGTACCAAAATTTGTGAAGTCAGGCCACAAGTTAAGCCAAAAAGGGAACGGGTATTAAAGAAAAAAAAAAAAAAAGAAACATGAAGAAACCAACTAAATTTTTATTCTTTCATCCAGTCCTTTCATTCTTTCTGCTCACGTTAAAGATTTCTAGTGCAATAGATATAATAAATACAACTCAGATCCTTAGAGATGGTGACACCATGGTTTCCTCAGGAGGAACCTTCGAGCTGGGATTTTTCAGCCCTGGTAACCCCATTAACCGATATGTAGGAATTTGGTTCAAAAGAGTACCCAAAAAAACTGTAGTTTGGGTAGCCAACAGAGAAACTCCAGTAAAAGGTACCAGGGGTGTCTTGAAGGTCTTCCAGACAGGTTTGTTGGTTCTTCTGAATGACACCAATAACATCATATGGTCTTCGAACACAACAAGGGTTGCTCAAACTCCAGTTCTGCAATTGCTGGACTCTGGAAATCTAATCCTTAGAGAAGAAAATGATAATCGTCCAGAGAACTTTCTTTGGCAGAGTTTTGATCATTTAAGTGATACATTTTTACCAGGTGTGAATTCTGGTTGGACCTCTAAAAGAGGACTAAACTACCTATCATCTTGGAAGACCAATGAAGATCCGGCTCCGGGAGAATATATACATTATATGGATCGAACTGGATATCCACAGATTCTGTTAAAAAAAGGTGATGTTATTGTCACTAGAATGGGACCTTGGAATGGACTTCGCTATGGTGGGATACCCAATGCAAGGCTGGCTCCAACATACACATTCATATTCGTCATGGATGAGAACAACACTTACTATAGGGAGGAAACTGCTGATTCGTCAGTTATAACAAGAGTCACTTTAAGTCCGATTGGTGTTGTACAGCGCTGGGTATGGGTCGATCGAACCCAAGAATGGGTCGTTTACCTAAATATACCAGCAGATTATTGTGATACTTATAAACTGTGTGGCACTTACGGAAGTTGCAATATAGCAACTCCTCCCTTTTGTCGATGCCTAGATAAATTTGTGCCAAAAGATCCAGAAGGTTGGGTTAGGTCGGATTGGTCAAATGGATGCATTCGAAGGACACCCTTGGATTGTTCAAAGGGGGATGTTTTCCTAAAGTATTCTGGAATTAAACTGCCTGACTCACATCATTCTTGGTTTAAAAGGAATATAACACTTGAAGGATGCAAACTAGAATGTTTAAAGACTTGTACTTGTATGGCATACGCGCAATTAGATATCAGAACAGAGGGAAGTGGATGCTTGTTTTGGCCTGAAGAGTTGATTGACATTAGATATCTATCAATGGATGGACAAGATATTTACATTAGAATGGTGTCTTCAGAGTTGGGTAATGAAACAAAGACCATAGTTTTTTGTCATCCCATCTCTTGGCAAAACTATTTGTCTGGCATTTGAATTTGAAATCTCTATTGCAGAAAACAACCATTCAGTTTCCATTTTTGTTTAAAATTGCTTGCAGATTCAGAAAGGAAACAGAGAAGAATCAATATATTAGGTTTGACATCATTGATGGTAGTGGTTCTAGGCCTGAGCTTGATGCTGTGCTATTGGAGAAGGAAGAAGAGTAATGCTTTCCGGAGGATAGGAGGTGAGCCACTCGTACCATTTTGAGCCAAAAGTAATTAAACATTGGGCAGGAACACAGAACAATATGTCTGTGCTGACTGGTATCATTATATTGCTCAAGATTCAGAGAGATACATTAAAGAATTTGAGCTGCCGTTGTTCGATCTATCTACAATTTCAAAAGCCACCAATAGCTTCTCTATCAACAACATGCTTGGGCAAGGTGGATACGGTCCTGTTTATAAGGTAAAAATGTGCACCATTTATTCTCACAGTCCTTCAAGAAAATCTGGGCGACTCCTTATAAAAGCCTCTAGAAAATTATATTACTTACAAAAGCTTTAGAAAAAAATGATATGTGACTCATCAATTTTATTTCAGCTTAGGTGCCTCGAGGAGAAATCTTCTACGAAAGTGAGATTTACTTACAACTTTAACCCTTAACTCTGAAGACGTGGATAATCCCATAAAATTAATGTATGCTATTTTATGTTCTCTATTTCAAAGAATTATTGCAAAAACTAGTGAATGTCTTTCGAAAATTTTGAGCCGCTGCACATTATCAAAATTTTTGAATGCCCCACTTTCATATTTAGAGATAGTTGAGAGAATGATTCTGAGCTAGAAAATAAATTAACAGTTTGTAAAAAATAAATATCAGCACGATGACTTGGGACAGGGTCACAAGGCCTTTCTTCTTCTTCTTCTTGCTGTTGTCGTCGTCGTAGTCGTCGTCATTATTATTATTATTTTAAGTTCCTTGAAGGTTTTAAGTTCATAAAATTGAATATTTTTGCAAATGCAAAAATTATGATCTTAGGGAACACTGCAGAATGGAGTAGAAATTGCAGTGAAAAGGCTGTCAAGAACGTCCACGCAAGGAATTGATGAATTCAAGAATGAGGTTATCTGTATAGCCAAACTTCAACATCGGAATCTGGTGAAGCTTCTGGGATGTTGCATTGAAGGAGAGGAAAAGATGTTGATTTATGAATATATGCCCAACAAAAGCCTGGACTTGATTTTGTTTGGCAAGTATTTCATTAAGCGCAAAATTACCACAAATTACAGTTTGAGCCTTGGATTTAACATTACATCTATTTATTGCTGGTCATTGTACCAGTGAAGGAGCAATTGTTCTTTCACAGTACATCTCTACTTTATGGTTCCCCAAATGAGTTTAAATCTGTAATCTCTTTATGTTTCGTTCGCTACCCCACCAACTAAAAGTTCACATGACATTTAACTTTAATACATAATTTAATTTCTAACACCTGATGGTAAATTTTGTAACTAATATCTGATTTACAAGCATTCAACAACTGCGTGAGCTATATATGACAGATCAAACAAGAAGTGGATTTTTAGACTGGTCCAAGCGCCTTCAGATTGTCAAGGGAGTCGCTCGGGGACTTATGTATATTCATCAGGATTCCCAGTTGAGAATTATCCACAGAGACCTAAAAGCTAGCAACATATTGCTAGATTCTGACATGAATCCCAAGATATCAGACTTTGGCATTGCTAAAAGCTTTTGTGGAAATGAAACTGGAGACAAGACAGACCGAGTGATTGGAACATAGTAAGAGTCTAAACAAAAGAAAATATGTTGTGTAAACTTCCTTTCTCATATATAGTTATTTCCTAGCTAACACAACCTTGCAGTGGCTACATGTCTCCAGAATATGCAGTGCATGGTCGGTTCTCAGTGAAATCAGATGTATTTAGCTTTGGTGTTCTACTGCTTGAAATTTTGAGTGGTATGAGAAGCAGTGGATATTCCCTAGATGATCAAAACCTCAACCTTCTCGGACATGTAATGACCAACTTAAAAATGTCAACACTTATCTATCTTCAGTATCATTTCATTGAGTTAAAGCTACTGAAATCGTTACATTTATACAGGCATGGACACTTTACAAGGAAGAAAGATCTTTGGAACTTGCTGATGCATACATACGTGAGACAGCTAATCCATCCGAAGTTGAACGATTAATCCATATTGGTCTTTTGTGTGTGCAGCAGCGCCCACATGATAGACCGAGCATGGCTGCTGTAGTGGCAGTGCTGGACAATGAAATTGCGTTACCACCAGCAAATCAGCCCGGTTTTTTCACAGAAAGAGAGATGTTAGTAGCTAATACTAGAACTAACTGTTCATCCAATGAAGTTACCATTACAGAGCTGGAAGCACGCTGACATCATATGATTTTGCTGCTTGATGAATTCGTGAACACATTTTTCGCGATAAGTTTCATATTGAATAAGTCGCTAATTGATGTATTCAAAAACTAGTTTCCAAAACATGACATAATACTAATACCAAGCATGGTATGGAACTCTTCAGTCCTCTTAAATGATGAGCTGACATGCTGTGAATCCAACCTTGATGAAATGATTATCAACCTTGACGCATTTGGTTCGAACTTTAAATACTGGTCCATGACATGTGAATTGCACGTCTGTTGTCAAGAAGAATTTTTTGTTGTTGAGAATAGATGTTGTCAAGTTCATGTCACAAAAATGATATTGAAGCCATGTCATTTTAGCAGTAGTGCAGGCTGATGACATGTATTCTGCTTCAGAAATCAATAGGGGGGGATGGTTGATTGTTTCTTGGATACCCAAGGCACCCATCGAAAACCCAAAATTAATGCAAAGTAAGAGCAATAAATGACTTCTTGTACATATGCCAATATATAGAATGAAAAAGAGATTCACAAACTCATCTATGTTAACACTACCTCCATACCATTCCAACTAATGTGCTCTGGGTACAACACAGAACGTAGCTTAAGCCCTTAAAAAGAGTTTAATTCCAACTTGCTAGGATTTTGGAGGGCATGTCTTTTAAAATGGAAAAGTGAAGGAGATGTTATAGTTGGGTAATAACATGAAAGGCTCTCTTCTATAAAAGTCTCATACTCTGGTCTTTAGATCTGACATCTTTAGCATAACGTGTATGTGGCATATATACAACTGCACGTCTAACAAAATTATCATGGTTTTGTTAGATGGTGTGTGATGTCTTTATACTGCAAAAAGTTCCCCTCTACAATGCCTATGAGTAATGCTCAAAACTTGAGCCCCATGTTTCGCTACATTTTGTACTTTATCATGCATTGATCATGTTTTATGATGTATTAGTATGCTTACGCTTAAGTGTACCTAAACGCTTTTTTATGTCCTATGTTTTATGTTTTTAACTCACTTGTGTCTGAACTCAAAGCCCTATTTATTACAACAGCCGAATCGCAAACGACCAAGAAGGTGAAGGGCGGTAATGAAACTAGAAAATGTTTATGTTACAGGTTTATCATGTTTAAAAATCACTATTTTAGTCCAACGTAATTTTTGAAAAAGCTAACTCTTGATATCTAAGTCCTAACTTTCCGGACAACACCTTTCAAATACAGCCAAAATTAAGTTCAGATACTAAACTAATTCTTTTTGAAAGCTCTATATATTTGTTGGCTGATTAAACCTTTTTATTATAGAGACAAGGAAAAAGGGCCGCCGGAAGCATTTCTTGGCAAGATCAAAGAAAGCACCAAGAAAGAGATCATACACCCACTTTTTAAGGTACGTTCTTTAAAGCATACCCCCCCCCCCCAAAAAAAATAAATAAATAAATAAAAAACAAAAAAAAATAATCATCCCAACATGTCAAATATTCTTACCACCAATCCGCTCACCACTGGTTATACAGATTGAACTCATGGGAGCAATATGTGAATTTATGCATCAGGATAATTGCACAGCAATTCAGCTGGTAGAGCCGTGTATCCATTATGTACAGCTAGCGATACCTCTAGCAGAATTTCATAACTCGTTATCATCAATAAATACATATTATTTTCGTACAGTTCTCATTCTCTTGATGGCCAGGCAAAAATGTCAGTATAACATAAATAAAGTGTAAAAGGGATCAAACTATAGTCAAAAACTCAAAATACCTTATTATTAATTAAATAGTCACAAGGTGAAGCAGCCTTTGAAATTTCAACCATTCAGAGCAGATGCAAGTCATGTAAAAAAAGTCAGTAGAATTCCAAATACGATACTAGCGGTAAAGAAATTTGCAATGAATTTATATCTCAATATGGGAAATAGACGTCAAGAAGTGTCGGATCCCCTATAAGGAATGCTGAAGATACAAACTGAAGAAATAAAGAGATTAACCATAATGAAGAATTCAACTGCAGTTGATATCATGAATGCAACTCGGATCCTTAGAGATGGTGACAACCTTATTTCATCAGGAGGGGTATTTGAACTGGGATTTTTTCAGCTTAGGTAACTCCAATAATCGATATGCAGGAATACGGTACAAGAACATACCTACCAGCAGTGTAGTCTGGATAGCCAATAGGGGAAGTCCACTAGAAAATACATCAGGCATCGTGAAGCTCATCAAGCCAGGTAAGTTGGTTCTTGTGAATGATGCCAATAACATTATATGGTCTTCAAATACTTCAAAAGCTGCTCATACTCCAGTTCTGCAATTGTTGGACACGGGAAATCTTGTGATCAGAGAAGCAAATGATGATAATCCAGATAATTTTGTTTGGCAGAGTTTTGATTGCCTGAGAAATACATTTCTACTGAGCACGAATTTTGGATGGAATTATGCAACAGGAACAGAGACATACTTGTCATCATGGAAAACATATGAAGATCCAGCTCGAGGAGAATATTCGTTTCACTTGGATCCAACTCGATATCCACAAGGCATCATTACAAAAGGTAATGTTACCACGTGTAGAATAGGACCCTGGAATGGGCTTCGTCTTGGCGGAATACCAAATACGAGAGAAGATCCAACATACACATTTAGTTTAGCAATGTATGAGTGCAAGACTTACTATAGGGAAGAGGCCATTGACTCATCAGTTATTTCGAGAGTTACTATGAGTGAAACTAGTGTCGTTAGCGCTGGACATGGGTTAATCGAACTCAAGAATGGGTCCGTCATCTCAACATACCAGCAGATAATTGTGATACTTATAAACTGTGTGATGCTTATGGCAGTTGCGACATTACAAGGTCTCCCGCATGTGTGTGTCTTGACCGATTTGTGCCCAAACAGCCATAAGGTTGGACTAGGGGAGATTGGTCAGATGGGTGTGTCCGAAGGACACCCTTGAATTGTCAAAAGGGTGACGTATTTTTGAAGTATTCTCTAATTAAATTGCCAGATGCAAAACATTTTAGGTATAACAAGAGTATGACTCTTGAAGAATGCAAAGTGGAGTGTTCAAAGGATTGCTTGTGTATGGTGTATTCACAATTAGATATCAGAGGTAATGGAAGTGGATGCCTATTTTGGTTTGTAGATTTGCTTGATATCAAAGATCTATCAACGGGAGGACAAGATATTTACATTAGAATGGCCTCTTCCGAGTCAGGTGAAAATATATGAAATACAAGAAATTAATATTTCAGTATTAATTCTCCATTAAACAGGGACATTATTTTGTTATGATTCCATGAGGTGGCAAAATTTTTATTGAACAAAGTAAATTATGCTTACTTGTTTGTGACGTCAAACTTTAAGGGCCATTTAATAAAAAATTGTGTATCTTCTGTGGACTAAACTTGTTGCAGACTCGAAAAGAAAGGGAAGAAAAATCTTGATGGTGAGTTTGACATCATTGATGGGAGTAGTTCTGCTTGGCGTTAGCTTGATGCTGTATTACTAGAGAAGGAAGAAGTATGCAAATGAGAGAACAGAAGGTGAGAAACCTGTGCCATTATCCGATAAATGAAGAAAAACTAACAAAAGCTAGACGACGAAATGGATAAATACATAACCAAGCAGATGTACCTGTGGAAAAGCATGAGATGTGTAAACACAACATCTGGGCAACAATTTTACTTTTTCAACTTCACTCTGCTAAAGTATAGGCTCATGTTACTCGTATGTTTCAGGAAGCGACAACAAAGACTTTGAGCTGCCATTGTTCGATTTATCTAGGACTTCAAAAGCTACCACTAACTTTTCAAGCGACAATATGCTCAGACATGCACTGCTACAAAAAACCCCAATAGGCGTCGGTTGTACACATGAATACGCGTCGGTTGTAACGTGGACGCATATGTCAACAACTTGTCTGGTAAAGGTATAAGCATCGGTTGTTTGGCGACGCATAAAATAGGCGTCGGCGTCGGCGTCGGTTGTTTCACAAAAACTGACTCCTAAAGTCATTTTTAAGAAATAAATAAATAAAAAAATAAGTAATAGGCGTCGGTTGTATCACGTCGATTGTAGTGATGATACAACCGACGCCTATTTTATTTTCCTAAAAAAAAAAAATTTTTTTTTACAATAGGCGTCGGTTGTTTAACTAAGACTCCAACTGACGCCTATTTTATTTTCCCCAAAAAAATTTTTTTCTTTTCTTTTTTTTTTTTTTTATAAAGGATACACCAACAATAATTAATTTAGCCTTCCAAATCATAACTACTTTAGACTTCTTTAACAATCCACTATCCATAAGTTTGAAGTCAATTCTGTCCAACTATCACCTTATAAACTATCAGCCTAAATAAAGAAAGTCAGGTCCTAAAAATATTATTAGGAAAGCAGCACTAAATCACACCAAATAATTGAAACTTAAAGGAAAGCAGCACTAAATAACACCAAATAATTGAAACTTTATTGCATTACTTATGCAAATAATTACATATATTCTGAAATTGCAAAGTAAGTAAATGAAATAGTCATAAACACAGATTGGTTAAGCAAAAAATACACCAACACAAGTATACAGCAGCAGAAATACGTAAACAAGGTAATAACTCAGCAACCAAAAAAACTGATTCATTTCATTATGCAAGAAAATATATTTATAGAATTAAAGATAACAATTTAAAGATAAGAATCTAAGATTCCCAGGGACAACTATGGAACCAGATATGGAAGACCATATGACCAATTCAAGTTCTTCAAGAAGCAGCCTCCTAACAACCATTGCAACCACTACAACATTCTTCAACATTCTTGATCCCTACAAGGGACAACAGGCATATAAAACAGTTATCAACAAAATAAATTTAGCCATTATTAATTATATTCCCATAACATGTCATCATTCAATATATAAGATTGGGAGTTTCAAAGGTCGTTGCAGTATTATACAGGGATTCATTTGACTAAGATTTGAAATAAGACCCTCTCCCAGAATCAATTTTTACTATTTCCTATTTGAAGTCTCCAAACACCAAATGCCACTTACCCAAACTACCCTACTTTGGAGTACCATTCCTCAATACATTTTCTCTTTATGATATTTATCCAATATTCCCCACATGTCACCTTTTCCCAGTCTTGAGCACAAAAATTAAAAAAATATACCAAAGCTACCTAAATAATCTTGCAGGATTAATCTAAGACATCCAACTAAGCATGAGCATTTGCATCCACTTTTGATTTGTGAAAAGATATTGTCAACCAGTAATGACAAACTGTGTTACATGATAAAGTTCACTGCAACAAGCAGATAAAGGATACATTGAAGTTTAGTGCAACAAGCAGATATAGGAGCAGATCATGTTGTCATTACAAAGAAACTGACGCAATTCAGTATGTCCGTGTTAAAATGTAAACGAGCTAGCGAAATGCAACATAGATAAGTCATGGAGGTTAATTAAGCATCATAAAACCAACAGGACTTGTATATACATCACCAAACCAGGAAAAATGACAGAAAGAGCTGCAGCACCACGTCTCAAAAGGCCAACAAGAAGTCACAAATTATATAGTAATGTTAGACCTCTTTACTAATAATTGGACCAATGTCAGCTCCAGCCTCAGTTCCTGTACTAATTTTAGCATTAAATTTTGCAATAATTAAAATGCTTAACCACTCAGAAAGAATGCCATAATATTAATTCCAACAAAAGACCATTTAACTCAAAATCTTACATAGCATACAAAAAATTCTAGAAAACCCAATTAAAATATTCTCTACCAAAAAGAACAGACATTTTTGCATTTTCTACCAAAAAGAACAGATATTTTTGGATGCTCTACCAAAATGAAACAAACATTTTTGCATTTTCAAGCTAAAACATAGGAGACTGTCAAAAGCCCTTCTAAAATTTAACTCCCTTTTCCCACTTTTATTGTTGAGTTACTGTTTAGAAACTGGAACTATCATGCCGACCAAAAATTTTGCATCAAACTTTATTCATAAGATATGAAAATTTTCAACTGCAGTCTTGTAGAAAAATCCAAAAATATAAATATTAGCATAACATATAACCATCTTACACCCAACAAATCACATCATGTAACCGAAAATAAAGCTGTCATCTTGACATTAAAAATAGAATACTAAATCTATATCAGAGAGCAAGCAAATACAATAACCTTGATTTCCCTGCAACTTTTTCACTATAGCACCACAAGCTTCAATCACATTCACAGAAATATTATCCGGATTGCATTAGGCGAAAAAATGAAAGTAAAAACTGGAATCGGGTCTTTAAAAAATTCCAATTTCATTTCAAAAGCAGAAAACTTGATAAAGGTTAATTCCTTCGATCACCAGTAGAAAATCAAAAAGTAAATAAAAAAGATGCAAGAAAATATGAGTCTTTTTCACCTGGGTTCCCGGTCAAATCGCGAACCATGCCGTTTGGATTCGAAATTACGGTCTTCTCGACAAGACATTCTACCAAAACAGAGCATGTACAGAAACGAAGAAATCAAACACTCGCGACATTTGCAATGATACCAAATCTAGAACATTATGGTATAAAAAAGGTGGATTCTCGCACAAAGAATTAAGAATCAGAACCTTCATCAAAAGTCATCGCCTGCGCAGCAAACTTCAAACAGGAACTCAATCGGCTATCTCAGTCGAAGGTGAACGGCGATGGGGATTTAGGATTTGGGAGTAGGTAGGTGTAGGCGTTTGAAGAGAGTGAGAGTTCCGTCGGGTCGGATAGTCGGCAGCTGCACGAAGGCTGAAAAATTGAAATGGAAGCAGTAGAACTCTATGAAATGAAAAAATTAGGTTTGGTTAAGTATAAAGACGCGTCGGTTGTAGACAAATGGGCATTGGTTTCCATCTGAAAACCGGCGCTTATTGTTGAATCTACTTATCAGCGTAGATTCTTAAATAAGAACCGACACATATAGTACTATCATTATTTTTAAAATTATCACCGCATATTATTTACACATCTTTTTTCTTAAAAATCGAAGCCTATGTCTATTTTTTTGCCCAATTCTATAATAGTGAAGTGGGTATGGGCCTGTTTATAAGGTAAAGCTATGCACAATCTATATTTCATTTTCTGAGAGTTTATCAAGCACGTTAGAGCAACATCTTACAAGGGCTGGTAAGAATATCACTCAAAATCCGAGTTAAATGTTTCAACACTCATCAAACTTTAGCTAATGTCTTTAAATACTCACTAAAGTTTAAAATGTTGTTGATAACCCACTAAAGTTTACAAAGTGTCTTCTGTTACTCACTTATTGACAAACTGTTAAATCCCTTGGACGGAATCGATGATTTGGCAAATGAATTGTGTATGTGGCAAACATTGTCTTTAGTTTTTTGCCAACTAAAATGGTGTAAGTCACCAACTAAACAATTTCTAGTCTCCGTCGCACAGCCCAACGCCCACCTACCCAGTTTGTTAGCTGGCAACTGCAATTGCTAGAGAAGGCTGACCACCGATAATGTCTTGTTCAACCCAAAATCAATCTTCTCAAATTTTGACAACAATGATACCCTTTGAAATTGACACAAGAAGGTAGTTTCATCAC
>CAVNYN010274739.1:0-15947 GCA_963692815.1 Nyctanthes arbor-tristis
GCTCTTCCGATCTACATATCAGCAGCACAAAACAAAAAAACAATGACAAATAGGTTTCCTTCTTCCACTTGCTAACGCCTTATTTGCAGTCATAGACACACAACATAACATGTAGCCAAAACAGAACAAGAAAACAAGAACACTTTTTCTTTTATTTGAAAACTTACAAATATATTTCATGTGTTTAAGAAAACAAATACAACTCAAATTTGGGGGCAAAAAAAATTAAAAAAAACACATACCAACCTACAGTACACATCCCAAAAATATCAAAACAATCAAAACAATTACCAACTCTCAAGCGTCACAATCCCACAACACATCAACACACCAACATACCAGCAACACAAAACAAAAAACAATGACAAAATAGTTAGCTTTTTTCCACTTGCAAACACCTTATTTGCAGCCGCAGACACACAACATAACATGTTACTAAAACAGAACAAGAAAACAAGAACACACTCCCTTTTATTTTCAAGCTTACAAATATCTTTCATGTGTTTAAGAAAACAAATACAACTCAAATATGGGGACAAAAATAAAATTTCAAAAAACACATACCAACCTGTAGTATGCAGCCCAAAAATATCAAAACAATTACCACCTGACACACATCACAACCCCAAAACATATCAACACACCAACAACGCAAACAAACAATGAATGAACAATTCCGTGTCAGTTGTAAAACATCTCAACTCCTTACATACACTGTTTCAAAAAAGGAACAATTGCACAAAGAGACACAAAATATATAGCAATACAAAACATAGAGCCAATAACACCTGGAAGACAACATCCCACCAATAACACGTGAATCAACACACAAATAACACAAATAAAAACAATGAACACACAATTTCTTTCAATTCCAAATAGCTAAATTACAAATCAAAGCCACATACAACATATGATCTAAAAATATAGATTCATATCACTACATCACAAACTAGGCTGGTACAACTCATTGGCAAATAACTGTATTAATCACATATCAAAACCACATTACTCATAATATTAAGACACAATTAAAAAATCAACAAAGACAATATAAATCGAGAATTTAATCATCAAATCAACAAATCAATACAACAAAAGGAAAAATAAAAAAAAAGATATATATATATATACACACACAACATTCTAAAACAAAATTTTAAGTGTGAAATTTATTTTCAAGTTTTGAAACAAAATACTATCCCCTTCATTGTGCATATTTGTTTACGATTAAGATCAACACCATCGTTAAATTCTCCACCAAGCACAGTACACCAAAAAACACATAAGAACCAACAGATTCCTTCCCATAACTAAACAACTTTGCAGCCAAATCCAACTGAGCAGCTGCTGAGTTAAACTTCTTAGGCATCATGGGAAGGCGATTGTACAAAAGATACTCAGCATACTTGATCACAAACAACCCATAATCATGACCGCAAAACAAGTATAAAAATGAAAAAATCAAAACATCATATCATTACCCAAAAATTGCAAACTAACATAAATTAAAATGCTCAACAACATACCTATTATTTTGTTGGGGCAGGTTAGTTACAAACACCATCGCAAGCTTTGCCAAATGTGACATGTCTCCAGCCTTATTTGAACCCCAAAAACCAGCACGTGCCATCAAATAAGGCAAAAACTTGCAATACAAACCCACGAGCTCTCGCGTCTCTTTGCGACGTGAACTTGGAGAACTGGAGTTGTACATAAGCACATTGCGCTTCTGAATATTAAAATGCAATAAAATTCAATGTGGAGTTGTCCGCATAAGCACTAGAAGTAGCACATGATCAATGTCTCCCCAACTTCTGCTCAGATCCACCTTTCCACCCCTAACATGGCCAACAAGTTGATGTTTTACGGTGATTGATGAGGGATCATCTAACAACTTATGGTAATCCTTGTGCATCAGATGCACAAAAATAAACTCACTAGTTGTTGCCCGCATCTCAACTTTTGAACTATGACTTGCCAGCTGGCGCAGAAAGTAGAAACAGACATCGATATGCTATAATGATATAAAATGAGGAAAAAAACAACTATCAGATAATGCCATGTGACTGATAAACCCAATAACAGAACAAATTAAACATTATAAAATATAATAAACAGATAGAGATGCACTTGAGTACTCAAATCACTACCAACGTCAACCAAGACAGACCACCACATCTTGCTACTAACCATAGTAACATGGAAATCAAAAGGAGAATTTATCACATCAGTAATGTGACAAAATTTCTTTCTGCAAATATAACAAACTTCAGTTAATAACCAAAACAATAAGAAATAACCCAAAAAAAAAAAATCTACAACAGAGACAACACTAACTTTTGCTTAGGCTTATACCCAAACTTGAAGAAGGCATCAAACTCTTCTAATTGCTTATCATCAGCAGGTACCATCTCATCTTTCAAAACAAGCAAAACATCACCCCCACTCTCAACCTTTCCACCAGATGACATATCATTAGGAACAAAAAGCATACAACAATAGCTTCCCTGGCTTGTGTGGGTTCTTCAAATCAACATCATCAGCATCAGTTATCACAACTTTTTTAGGGAATGGAGTTTGTACAACCTCATGCTATTTAAAATTCATGATAATATTAGTACACAGCACATATTCATCAATGCAACAACAAAACTAATTAATTTTTTGTCCCTAAAAAATAGCAAAAACAGACAAGTAAAAAACACAAAAAGAGTCACCTAAATCTTTATCTCTAAGGATGTAGATACCTGACATTGATATGATAACACATCCACCACATTCTGTTCAATTACAACCTGCAAATAAAAACAAACAATTAAAAGAGTAGATAAAACATAATAACAAAAAAACACACAAACAGCAAAAACAAAACAAACAAAAAGTTCTAAAAATTACATCCTTCCTCTTCTCCATTGAAATGCTACAGGCAGCAACAACAACATCATCCCACTGGC
This sequence comes from Nyctanthes arbor-tristis, assembly GCA_963692815.1. NCBI lineage: Eukaryota > Viridiplantae > Streptophyta > Magnoliopsida > Lamiales > Oleaceae > Nyctanthes > Nyctanthes arbor-tristis. The sequence continues at coordinate 2,958 of CAVNYN010274739.1, forward strand.
TCTGGACATTCTCATCAGCAAGAATATCATCATCCTATAAACAAAAATATTTTATAAAGCAAAGAAAAATATAATTAAACTAAACAAACAAATTCATACAGTAAAAAATAAAAAATAAAAAAAAATTAAATAAAACATCTTTTAAAACAATAAGAATATCTTATGCATTTTCTGCACAGATGAATTAGTTGCAGCATCATTTACAGCATCAAGCTGCCTCTGCACTTCTTCATGAGAAAAAACGCATCATCTTCAGATGCTGGACTGACATATACCGAAACAATTGGTTGTTGCACGAGACTTAAGCTAAGCTGCAAATCAAATGATGGACTATCCAGAACTAGAGTAGAAGTAGCCTCAACACGTGTACCATCATCACAAACTTTAGAATCTTTCTCCACATCATCAACTTCCTCCAACATCTTCAATTTCAACATAAATAAACAAAAATATTTAAAAATGAGAACATAAAACAACTAAAAAAGGAAAAACAAATATCGAATACTATCTCATTAACAACAGCACATTCACCCCTATCAAACACCTTCTCATCATTAACAAACTCAACTTTGTTCAAATGCTTCAACACAGTCACAGAAACAAAAAATTCACAAAAACATCAAAAAAAATTCAAAATAAAACAAGCAAATGACAGACTACCTCATTACCTGCATCATCGTCATCTCCATTCGCATCATCCTCACCACCCCTCACCAACCTTAGCATCATCTCTATCCAAATGCTATAATCAATTGAAAGGGAGAAATAGAAGAATTAGGAAATACAACAGTAAAACAGCAAAAAATAAATAAAATAATGAAAAATGAACAGAAAATATGAATTTCATATAAAACATTACCTCATCATCTACAATAGCTTTACCAGAAACAGAATCAACCTAGACAGTATCAGATATATGACCCTCTCTAGGACCCATGCCAGTCATTTGCCGAATAGCACCAGCAATCAACTCCTTAAAATTGATGTTAAAACACGTCATACAGCTCTTCAGCGCAGAAACTTCAGACTCCAATCCGACTGAGCTTCAAAAATGGTGGACAGCAAAGACCTAGTCTCATCAAAAAAACAATCAAACTTGTTGCCCATAGCCGTAACAGCATCTTCTAGTGAAGAAAACTACAATGACATCCTAGGACCATCACCACCCACGGATCGATGACCACTTTTTAAAGAGTCAATGACAAACTTTATTGACTTTATTTCAGCAACAAGATCGCAAATCTGCACACGCCCAGCAGTAGCTTTACGAGCTTTTGACAACTCAGACTTCAAACTATTCAACTCATATTGCATCTGATCAATCTTTTCTTCAAATGCATCAGTATAATCAGCCTAACAAAACACAAAAACAGAACACAATAAATACATAAAACATAAAGCAACAACAAAAATAGCAGAAATAAAACAATAACTGAAAAGCATAAAAAATAACATTTGAACACATATGGAATCAAACAAATAAACCTGTTCAAATCTCGGCCTCTTGCCACGGTCTCTGACACCCTCAGTAGCAACGTCAGACGGTGAGCCTCTACGATGCTTCTCCCATGCCGAAGACTTCTCAACAACATTCACTGTTCGCCGTCTATCCTGCTCAACAACCTGTGGAGTGTCTTGAAAATCATCACTCTCAGAAGAATCTATAGAAACATGATCGCTATCAGAAACCTCTTCCACAACTTTCTTCAACTGCTCCTCATCTAAGATCTGAATTGTTGGTTGAATATAAGCAATAAACTCAAGACCAGCCATATATGGCATATTGACTTCATCTTCAGTTGAAACTATGTTCGCAACACCAACCTGGCAAAAAACAAAATATATGTTAAACAAAATATTTAAAATAGTATGAAAAAAACAAGAATAAAAACAGAACAACTTACATCAGAATTACAGAAGAAATCATCACTCAGATCAGCACATCTTTTAAGAATCAAGTGAATTCCAATTCACAATATGAGGCACACTGGTCTGTGTACGAACACAGACCTTACCAACAAAAGTAGGTACGCATTCATACAGCCACACTTGGAAGGGAAGCAAAAAACCAGACAATCTATATACATCCTTGTCTTGATCCTGCAAGCCCTTTTTCAACTGGGCCAACAACCAAGAAAACATCTGCTTGCTCCAGGGAAAACTCACCATCGAACTCCAGTTATTCACCAACACAAAAATATAATGATCGATATTCCTCTTGCAAGTAGTAGGATGAAAGTAAAAAGTCAACATGTACAATATACAAATCTTTACATGGTCAGTGTTAGACACATCCAACAAATCTATATCAAGACAGAAAAAAAGAGTATGAATATTGAAATAGTAGAAACAGAAGGGAAAAACCTATCCTTAAAATTTGAATTGCGAGACCGATAAGCTGAGACATTATCTGACCTAGTACACAGCAAACCCGTAACCATCGCAAACTCAACAATAGAGAAACGAAGATATTTATCACAAATCAGAAACCACATCTCATCTTAGTTTGGCTGTTTAACCCCACGCAACAAAGCATTGTGCACAACTTTTGACTGGAATACTATTTCACTGTACTCCAGATAGTAGCTAAAGCATGTACCACCAAACAGAGTGCACTGCTCAGCATTCAGATGGCTCAAAACATCACGGATAACACCATGACTTGATTTCATTGTCACCCTCCCATTGAACCACAGGGTGGGATGCAGCTGAAAATGTCAATCCTAAAAAAATGAATAAAACAGTAAACACAAAATCATATGAAACAAGTAAAAAAGAAAAACAAGTTCACAGCAGCAACATAAAGAACAAGATACAGAAACAATTTTTTTTAAAAAATCTAAAAATTAAAAACACTCAAAAAATTTTATAAAAAAAAAGAAATGAACAACCAGTAATATATATATATAAAGAAAATAAAAACAAAACTACAAATCAGTCCAACAAAATAAAGAACAAAACTAAGTACACAAAAAAATGTTTAAAACGAAGTAATAAACGTAAAAGAAAACATAGCTTCATCTACAAAAATATATACAAGTAACAACCAGCAAAAACCTGAAATTAAATTACTACAAAACACATGGAGAAGAACATTCCACAAAAAACAAATATTAAACAAAAGCAACATAACGAATTACACTGCCAGATAAAATATCCAAACAAAATAGAACAAATAACAACATTGCAGATACGTCATTACAGCAAAAAATAGAACAAAATCAACAAATATAGACAGCAAATGAAATAAATAAAAAAATAATCGTAGAAAAAATAATCAGTAAATAAAAACAACAAAAAATAAGCAATACAAAAATATCGGCACCTGAATAGTAGAAGACCGAACCCTAGCTGTTTTAGAGGAAACACCACCATTCTTCCGTCGAGCAGCACCAACAACCTTCTTTGAATGCCTTAGAGTATTCTTCTACTTCGACACCATTTTCTGTGGACTAGCACTCGTGGACTCAACAAAAGCACGATCTACTGGCTTGGCTGGCGCAGCAAGCGGAAAACTACTACAAGTTTGAACCATTCTAAGAAGACGATGGAAGGCAACAAATCTCAACAAACAAAATTAGGAAAAACAGCAAAGATAATGATACCACAGAGAAACGGCAAAAATCGAGCTAGCGAAGAACACCGAGAGAGAACAGACAGAGACAAGAATTTGGGGTTTGGTTTTCAAAAATTCTGTGCAATAATTTTTTTTAAAACATTATATAACACCTGATATTTGCGAAAAGAGCCAACGGATCAGGGAAATTGTAAATGGGCCTTAAAAGGGCCTGATCTGCCTAATATTCCCTTCTAAGTTCGTGATATTCAAAGGGGGTTTAGTAATGGGTTCGGGAATTAGGCTGGGTTACTTCATTTTCTTTGGACCAAGATAATGTGTTGGCCTTTTTAACCAAAAAAAAAAATTAATATGGGTTGGAATTTGAGCTTATTTTGAATGCGGTCCAAGTACACGTTGTACATGGTCACTCCAAGGCCCAGTGCGGTCCGTCAACCGCACCGGGCCTATGGTATCTTCGACCATGATAATGACACATTTATTGTGCTATACAATGAACCAAGACATGAACCTGAACTTGATGAGGTAGAACACTCAATGGAAATAAAAAACTTTATGAACTCCAGCGAAGCCCAGCATTAAATTTCTAGCAATAAGTCATGTGGGGAAAAAAAGGAATTAAAGAAATTACAACCCGTCCTTCATCCGAAACATCCGAAAGAATTCATCAATTTCAAGTTTCAGGGCAAAAAGATTTAGAAAGCAATTTAACAAATTCATTTCCACTTACCAGTATCTCTAATTTTCCGTTTCCATATATGCTCTTAATTAATGTAGTTGTTATTTCTCTACAACAGCTACCTATACACATTAGAAGTATTTTCAACAATTAATGAGACATAATAGTATATTTTGAAATATATAAGTAAAATTTAATTTTCCAACTATTTTATCATTATTCTTTAATCAGTGGAAAAATAATTAGTGAATTATCTTTATAGGAAAGAGGAAGTACCAATTATTACTGTCACATAACTAAAGGATAGTTGAGAGTTAATTACCCAAAATGCTACTATACTTTCAAAAAGTTATCTCAAATGCCATTGTACTTTAAAACTTACCCGAAATGCCACTGTTTTTCCAAGAAGTTATCTCAAATGCCATTATACTTTAAAACGCACCCGATATGCTACTAAACTTGTAAAAGTATTATCCCGTTTGTCACCTCCGTTAAAAAATGTAACTGACTTGATGACATGGTTAATAGAATTTACCACGTAACATCTTGACTGTTATTTTTTTTTTAACCTGGTATTGACCGAGTGGCAAATAAGATAACACTTTCATAAGTTTAGTAGTATATGAAGAAAGTTTTATAAAACTTTATAAAGTTTTAGTGCCATTGTACTTTTTAAAACTTTCCTCATATGCAACTAAACTCGTGAAAATATTATCTCATTTGTCACTGCGTAAATAACCAATTAAAAAATAACAATAAAGATGCCACGTGGTAAATTCTGTTAGTCATGTCATCAAGTCCGTTACATTTTTAACGGGGGTGGCAAATGAGATAATATTTTCACAAGTTCAATGGCATATCAGGTGAATTTTAAAGTATAATGGCATTTGAGATAACTTTTTAAAAGTACAGTGGCATTTCAGGTAAGTTTTAAAGTACAATGGCATTTGGGATAACTTTTTGAAAGTACAGTGGCATTTCAGGTAATTAACTCAGGTAGTTGACTATTGTTGGTAATTCAAATAAAAGAACTGTTTAGAAGATACACAAAGTAAGAGCCCGGATATTACTAACTAATTAAGCATCTCCGAACCATCTCCAAGTGCAATCTCCATTTTAGAGATTGCTCCAGTACATTTCCATATTTTTACTGTAGATATAGAGATGAGAAATAGAGATTGCATCCTGGTCTCCCATCATTTTTTTAGTATGATTTTCTATAAAAACAGACCAGGTTCTGATTGCGCAGCCCGATCTCCAATAATACTTTGCCACCTCACCTGTGTCAGGTGAGGTGGGGTGTTGTAATTGGAGGTCGGGTTCCGTAATCGGAGACCGATCTGTTTTTATAGAAAGACTATTTTTTAATTGATTCCATTTTTTCTGCTTTTGGGCCGTCCCACTTTATTCTGGCGGGTTTTTCTATCCTCTTGTAAAATTCTAGTTTTCTCTTTTTTTCTCGTTTGTTGATTGTAATATTTTATTTTATTTTTTATTTATCGACTGATCAATTACTCATTTCACTAAGTTCGATATAAAATTTTTAAAATATGTTAAATTGTTGGAAATGAAGTAGAATAGAAAACGTAGAGATTTGCATGACATTTGGAGATTATGAGTTAGAGAAGATTAAAACTCAAAAGAAGATGAAAAAATATAGATTTAGTTTGGAGATGGCCACAGAACAATTTCAAGGGCTTTTGGATTTTTAAAGGTCACTAATGCGATCTTCGACTGTCGTGGCTCCCTACAAACACTCAAGAATTCACTTTGATTTCTCCAGAAATGAGTAGGACTCATGAATTTCCTGTCAATAGATAAATCCCATATTCAAACACTCAAGAATTCACTTCGATTTCTCTGAAAAATGAGAAGAACTCATGAATTTCCTGTCAATGGAAAAATCACATATTGAATAAATATATAATAAATAACCAATATATAAAGTGTTTAAGTTACTTCCCTTAACCCAGGCTTTTACTGGTATCAGAACCCGTTAAACTCTAAATAGCAATTCAATCCAAGTAAGACTCAAACGAGTGTGTAGATTTCAAAATTGGTATGCTCTAACGAGCCACCATCTTAAAGGGACATGTCAAAAGATAAATCTTACATTGAATAAATACATAATAAATAATTAATACATAAAGTGTTTGAGCTACTCCCATCAACGGGTTAATCTTTTAATGTAGAACCTCAAACATTTACATTTCTCTCTCGCTTGCTAGATCTGATACGTGTTTTACTTGTGCTGCTCTCGTCTACCAAAATTAGATTAAATAGCCAAATAGAAAAAAGAAAAAAAAATTCCACTTACTTTAGAAATAATCATTTCAGTGAACATATAAGAAAGAAAGAAAAAGGAAGATTGATGTTTTCTTGGATGAGAGAGAAAACCATAAGCTATAGAGAGACAGAGAGACCCACTAAAAAACAAAGCAGTGCACCAAACAGTCGGTTAAAATGACAGAAAGACAATAAGGCATGTTGTTTGGGCAGCCAAAGCAAAAGCTTCTTGTGCAAGGATCAGTGATTGCCATTAATAGATAGATTTTCAGACATAATATTTTTTCTTCTTTTTCTTTTTGACTTCTTTAAGAACTTTATTATACATTATGTTTATTTCAACTTTTAACACTCGTATGGATGTCTGAAGTTTCTAAGAAGAGTATTTCTCTCCTTTAAAGAGAAAAAACTCTTATGTAGTAATTGCATGTGATTGGCAGTATGTGGGCTGCTCAGTCCCCCTACAGCCAATCACATGCAGCCGTTTTAGAGTTTTTCTCTCTTTAAGGGAGAGTGATACTCTCCTTAGAAGGACCGTACAGATGTTTGATGCCAAATAAATTTCCCCTTTCAACTTGAAAGAAGCATATGGAAAAAACTATATATATTAATACATAGATTATACTACCATGGAGCTAGAAATTCAAGACCAATGGTGAAAAGTCATTGGAAGGTCATCTAGTGGAATCCTACTTTTAGAAAAAATGAAAAGCAAAAAAAAATAGAGAAAAGAATGAATGAATATAAACCTCATATATTTATTATATAGATATATAGTGTTTAAGAAAAAATAAATTAAAAAGATGAAAGAAATAAAGAAAGGAAGAAAACAGAAAAGAAAAGCCCTGTATAATATATATATATATATATATAATTCAAATGCTATGATTTTAGTTGTGGGATAAATAAAAAGGAAAGCATGAATCACGCGACACACCATTTACCAATTGAGGTCTCAATTTAATTTTACAACAAAATCTGTCTTGATAGTCCCATATTTATTTCTACACAATCTAATTAAATGATTATTTATATAGTTGAAAAATTAAGTTTTACTTGCATTTTTAATATATACACTTCTATCTCATTAATTATAGATAATTAATTAATGTAGAGTAATAATAATATACATTAATTAAAGGCATATATGATAATAAAAAATTAAAGGCATGTTCAATATTGTAAGTATATTGTATTTTTGGGATGGACGGAACAGTATACATGACTATCTTTATGGGACAGAAAGATTATTATTTTTTTCTTCTTCTTTTCTTTTTTTTTTTTCTTTTTGTACTTAATTGTCATTTTATGAGGACAATCACGTTGATGGCTCCTATAGGTCAATTTTTCATTTGTTCAAAATCTCTTTCGGCCAAGGAATGCCAACCAGACCACGTTAATATCAGAGTATTTCGAATTTAAAGGTGAATTTAGAGACAGCATGTGGATAAAAGGGGGACAGAGAGAAGATGATTGAAGAGGAATAAAAATAAGTGTAAGAAAAAAGAGTGAGAAAAGTTAAAAAGATGAGATAAATAGAAACATTAGAAAGTTATAATGATAAAATAATTATGGAAGATCTGAATTTTTCCTCTTTTGTTTTTGTTTTTTTTTTTTGTTGGCAGGAAGATATGAAGTTGGAAGTAGGAATATAGACCTGGCATAGAAAATGATTAAGATAATGTGGGGAAAAGTTGAGAGAGAGAGAGAGAGAGAGGTAATTTTAAAAAAGTGAAAATTAAAAGAAAATTGAGAAACATATGGTGTTTGAATCTCGTTATTGTCACCCAATAATGATGACTAAATTATAATTTTCACATTCTCTTTGATTTAAGAATTGCTTTATTACGATTTTCAAAAACCTCTATAAGATTTTGTAATAAAATCTCTCATCCTACATGAGTATTTCAAATATACGTAGTGTATATCTATACACGCCAATAGAGTTGACCAAAACATTCAAATGATTTTAGAAAAGAGATCGTATATTACGTACATTCACAAGTTTCAAACCTTTTTAATTCTGCACTACTCATTTTACTCTCCCTCCATTATAATTTCTCCAGAATTTGCTTGGATAATAAAAAGATGAACAGCCAGTACTATTTCTCTTCTTTTGACCCAAAGGTGAAGATGCTCAGCCATGATAGTTTATAAATATAAGCATTTGCTACATGGGGATATTGCAATATCATAATCAACAAAATGGAGACTCCAAAGTTTGTCTCAACCCTTACTAATCCTTTCTCTTGTCATTTTATGTTTCTCCTCCATACATTCATCTGATGCCAGCAATGACTTTGCTACATGTATGTCCAAACTCTCTCCTTCCTGCGCTGTTTATGATCAAAGCAACCCTTCATACTCAAAAGTCTTTCAATCCTCTATACGAAATCTAAGATTCCCGTCACCTACTTCCAAGCTTCCGCAGTACATAGTTACACCCACAGATGAATTAGAAATCCCGTCAGTGATACAATGTGCTAAACAAAATGACCTGCACATCAGAACTCGAAGTGGTGGCCATGATTATGAGGGGCTTTCTTATATAGCAGATTTCCCCGATGTTTCATTTGTTGTTATTGATTTGCAGAAGATGAGCGAAATTAAGGTTGATCTTAAAACGCGCTCTGCTTGGGTTGAAACTGGTGCAACACTTGGCCAAGTCTATTATAGAATTTATGAGAAGAGTCAAACCTTGGGTTTTCCTGGAGGCATTTGTCCTACTGTTGGTGTTGGTGGACACATCAGTGGAGGAGGATTTGGATACATGTTAAGAAAATATGGACTTGCTGCAGATCATGTTATCGATGCGCACTTGGTTGATGTAAATGGAAGGATTCTTGACAGGAAATCCATGGGTGAACCACTTTTTTGGGCCATCAGGGGAGGTGGAGGTGCCAGTCTTGGAGTCATTACTGCATGGAAACTTCAATTGGTGGATGTCCCACCAAAAGTAACTGTATTTTCTGTTAAAAGAAACCTGGAAGAAAAGGCAACTGAGCTTTTCCACAAGTGGCAATATGTTGCTCCAAACCTTCCTGGAGATGTTCTTCTTGCGACTAATATAAAAAGAGTGACCTTGAGTACTGACCAAGGAGTGGAAAAGACCATACAAGTCACATTTATTTCATTGTTTCTTGGAGAAATTGATGGTCTACTTTCAATATTGCAAAAAGAATTTCCAGAATTGGGTGTAACAAGAGAAACTCTGCTGAAAAGAGTTTTGTTGAGGCTGTTCTTTACTTTGCTCAGTTTCCAGATGGAACGTCTCCGGATGCTTTGTCTCCTTATGTTTCGAAAGATCCAAGGGCTTCATACTATGATTACCGGGATCTTGATTTGGGAGTTAATAATTATAAGGCCACTACAAGCTATGAAGATGCAAGTACCTGGGGATTGAAATATTTCAAGAATAATTTTTTCCGTCTGGTACTTGTAAAAACTATGGCCGACCCTTTTAATTACTTCAGGGACGAACAGAGTATTCCATCTTCAGTAAAAACTGATCATGCTGGTTTACTCAAGGAAGAGTAATCTGTTCCACTGTTTAGCCATGATGGTCGAAGAATTAAAGAGAATGTGTTAGCAGCATTCTCATATCAAAACATCTATGTATAAGTTTGTCCTTATAATCACTGTATTATATAAAAATATTCTCGGTTACTTCAACGGTAACTTCTTTTTTTTTTTTTTTTTTTAATTTAAAGTTTGCTCCCAGAAGTTTCTACACGAATCATTGGTGGCTGATGCAATTTCTAATCGTACAGCTAGAGGAGATGACAGAGTTGTCATACAAAAATTTCTCAACTTAATGTCCATATATTCTCTTCTCCTATGCAAGTGGATTAGTATGAAGGCTAATAGTGTTGCCCATGTTTTTTTTAGGTTCGGCTTTGAGAGATGCTTCTCTTGTTATAGTGTGTGGAGAGAGCACCCTTCTGACTTTGTTATACAATGTTCTTCATAATACGCAATGATATGAAGATTTCTGTTCAAAAAAACGAAGAAGTTTCTACACAAATACTGGTAACCTTCAAAAGTAACCTTTTTCCCCCACTTTTCAAAGCTTGCTAAGCGCTCACCGTCTCCAGAAACTTATTCATTTTCTTTTTAAAGCTTGCTAATCGCACACTGCCTCCCAGAAAACGCTCAAATCACGTCCTTTTCCCTTGTAACATAAAATCCCCAAATAAGTGCTCACCATTCTTAGCTTATTGCTTCTTCCTTCTCTTTGGTTGTTTCGATCTTGTATGTCTATATTACAGGTAATTGAGCCCTTTGTTTTTGCATAATTCTTTTTTTTTAGGTAGCTTTGTCGCTGCAAATTTGGAGATTTTTATATATGAGCTTTGAAATTGGCTCCTTTTCCCTTGTAGCAGAAAACCCCCCAAATAATTGCTCACCGTTCTGAGCTTATTGCTTCTTCCTTGTCTTTGGTCGTTCTGATCTAGTTTATCCATATTGCAGGTTATAGCATCACTGTCAATATCGGCAATCACCCAACATGCTGCACCATGACCTCCTAGCTTTTGATTGGTCAAGACCTCCCATATTTTGGCTTGTTATTCTCCAACGAAGCCATTTGTTGTGTCAACAAGTCGATCTGTTGGCGTATTATTAGATTCACAGTGACTGTATATGGAGTTATTATCATGTTAATCATATTACCTGACAGCCTGATGTGTTAACAATCTGACAAATGTATAAGTTCTTTACATACAACAAAGATCTAATCACAAAAGAGAAGAAGATTAGAAAAAGAGAGACACCAAGAGAAAGAACAAAACCTAGAATTTTGGAATACACCTAAAAGTTTATTTACACGTCTTTTATATACACAACGACTAACTTAAACAAAGCAATAGATAACATACTAAAATAAATCAAAACAAAAATATAATATTCTAGTTCTAATATATACTATTCCAACACCTGATGATCATATTTTCATTGCTTTTAACTCACGCAGCCAGTTCGGCCAAAAACACTATTCTTAATATCTTAACATTTTTATTGAGTTATAAATAGACAAAATTAATTAATTTGCTCTCTTGATATTACTATCTATATATAGAGCTCTTGATGAAAGGGTTGCTCATTGGTAATCCTATATAGACGTTAAATTTTAACCTTATGTTAAAAAAAGATTCAATTAATAATCCAAGCAATGTCACATGTAAACACAGTATAGACGCCAAACTTTTTTGTATCCATTTTGCATTGATCACTTCAAAGTTTTATTTCCACAATACAAAGATAGAAGACATGCTAATTTACAAAAAGCTTATTCTTCATAGACTTCAAGTTTTCTATTTATTTTCCCATAGCCTCAGACGACCCTGCAATCACAAAGGAAACAAGAAACTGAAAATGTTGTTGGCTTGTAATTGCTAAAACAACTTTAATATATAAATAAAAATAAGAAATATAATCGATAACGAAATTACTATTTATAGTTGTTTCTAATTTTTCCAGCATCAGTGTTGTCAAGTCGAGAAAAGGCTTGTTTAGAGAGATCGAGTTGGTTGTGACCACATCCATCACAAAGATCTACGATTTTGGCCGTCACTTTACCACCCTTGCATGGATATGGTGTCCCGTTAGTGCCTCCGGTGCATCTTACTCTGTACTTTCTTCCACAAGCTACTCCATTATTGTACAATGAAAGATTAGCTGCTATTATTGTACCTTCGTCTTTGGACCCATGGCAAGCCGATGCTCATGTCATTCAATTCCATTCATTAGCAATTAAATAAAAGCTCAAAAAACGGAGAGCTATAGAAATAATCTACAACCAGATGCCTGGCCTCTTTGCTATTATGAACGAATATATGCTGTAATAGTGGAGTGGAGGTGGAGCACGTGTTCTTTCTTTATTGAGTGGTATCGTATCATGAGGTTGGTTCGTTGTGGAATCAACCACCTTGTTGTATATAATTTTCATGGAAAGCTAGCTATCTATACTTACGAATAATGTCAGTGTAAAAGGTGTCCGTTCCGGTGGTGGAGGAGACCGTGGAAATTAGGCTAGCGGTAACTAGTGATGCTATAATGATATGTTCAAGATTCGCCATTCTTACTAACGAAGATGTCTTTTCTGCTTGAGTTATAACTTATATGCTCAGAAATGAGGATGCCTTTTTTGCATGCAACTTTGCAGGACACAAATGCCGTATATATAGCAAAAGGCCGGCTGGCCACAACAGAGCCGGTTCAGCAGTGTAAACACATTTTTTAACAACTATATGCATAAAGTCTATGAATCATGTGATGGGGATTAATGTAGATTCCTCGATTACGCCCGCAGAATCATTGTTGAAGGAATTTAATTGACATAAGAAAAATAAAAGATGAAGATCGGAAGAGCACACGGACTGTCAAAGCTTTCCACTATATGATTAAAGTCGCTACAACCATGTAGAATTTTCACTCGCCAAAACTCATC
>CAVNYN010274740.1:0-12479 GCA_963692815.1 Nyctanthes arbor-tristis
CCATTACATTTAGATATCTAGTTAGTTTGGCTATATGTGAAAAACTGGATATGTGTCTAATGGATATGGTCACAGCCTATTTGTATGGCATGCTTGACACTTGTGTCTATAAAAAAATCCCAGAAAGATTGAAAATGCCTGAATGGTATTGTTCAAAACCTCGAGAATTATTTTTAGTCAAACTACAGAGATCACTATATAGTTTAAAACAATTTGGTCTCATGTGGTATAACTTCTTGGTGAATACTTGTTGAAAGAAGCATATAAGAATGATCTCATTTGCCAATGTGTTTTTATAAATAAATCAACACTCAGGCTTACTATCATTGCAGTATATGTTGATGATTTAAACATCAATGGAACTCCTGAAGAGCTCTCAAAAGTAGTTGACTATTTGAAGAAAGAACTTGAAATGAAAAATTTGAAAAAGACAATTTTGTATTGATTTGCAAATTGAACATTTGAATGATGGATTTCTCCATTATCAATAGACTTATACTGAAAAAATCCTTAAAAGATTTTCTATGGACAAAGCACATCAATTGATTACTCCAATGATCGTGTGGTCTCTTGATGTAAATAAAGATCCTTTTATACCACGAGAAGGAAATAAGGAAATTCTTGGTCTTGAAGTACCATACCTAAGTGCTATTGATGCCCTCATATATCTTGCTAATAGATCGGAAGAGCACACGACATAGCATTTGCAGTAAATGTATTAGCAAGATATAGTTCGGCTCCAACAATTAGTCATTGGAATGTAATTAAACATGTACTTTGTTATTTTCAAGGAACGATTGATATGCGATTATTCTATTCTAATTGTTCTCTGCCAAAATTAGTTGGATATACTGATGCAGGATATTTGTTTGATCCACATAAAGGTAGATCTCAGACAGATTATCTCTTTACTTGTGGTGGAACTGCTATATAATGGAGATCTACTAAGCAAACTTTAACCGCCACGTTTTCAAATCATGTTGAAGTACTTGCAAGTCATGAAGCGACCTGAGAATGTATATCACTAAAATCTATTATTCAACATATTCGTGGAACATGTGATTTGTCTTGCAACAAAAACACCCCAACAGTTCTATACGAAGATAATGTAGCATGCACAACTCAATTAAATGAAGGATTTATCAAAGGGGATAGAATCAAACCTATTTTACCTAATTATTTTTCACATATGATCTTGAAAGAATGGTGAAATTAGTGTTCAACAAATCCGTTCTGATGATAACTTGGTAGATCTATATAACTTCCTACTGTAACTTTTGAGAAATTAGTGCACAATATTGGAATGCGTTGGTATAGATATCTTAAGTGATGACCAGATGAGGGGAGTCTATACACGCTGCACTCTTTTTTTCATAGATCAAGTTTTTATCCTACAAGGTTTTTCCTATAAAGGTTTTTAATGAGGCAGCTATCAACGAACGGTATGCAGAATTATGTACTCTTTTTTCTTTACTAGCCCACTGGGGGTTTTTAGTAAGGTTTTAACAAGGCATAATCTGTGAAATAGTCATCTAAGAGGGAGTTTTATGAATCCATCAACTTATTGCAAACAAGTTGATTATATATGGATGACTATTTGATGGAAATTATAATCTAGACAAGTTGATGAAATTGCAAGTGGATTCTAGTGGTTTTCTTAGGTATGCAAGTGGGGGACCAAGTGGATTATTAGTTGGATCATCTACAACTTGCCAGTTGATATCATGATTAATTATTTTAATTATAAAGTTGTAATTTATAATTGTCATTTTGCCCTTTCTTGTATCTATAAATAAGAGGCTTATATACTTCATTTGATCATCAACAAAGGAGTGAAACTTTCCTCTATAGCATTCTTCTCTTGTGCTTCTTCATATTCTTCAATTTTGTCTTTGTTTCCTTTAGTTTTATAATATAAATCGTTTTTTGGGGGTTTCATCCTCATAGTCATACTTCTTTTGCAAAATTTGTCCTTAATATCAGTTTATATTTAATTTGACATTTTTGTCGCCTCACAATTCAAAAATTTTAAAAAAAAGAAATTGCAAGAAGCCTCAAAATAATTAGTATTGTTCACACCAAATAAAATGATTTACATTTCTGCAAAAGTTAAAAATAACTATTTTTCAATAATGTTGTTATTATTATTATTATTTTAGCAACAAATAATGTTAATTAATTTGGAATCTTATTTGTATTTTTTTAATATTTAACTATGAGCAAGACAAAATCCTTTTTGAAATGAAGAAAATTAATCACAAATGAGTATAAAAATGAATTATGTAAACAAATATATATATATATATATATATGAAGGTGAGGATGAAATTATGAAAAAAATAATAGAGACCAAATAGCACAATAATTTCCAAGGATAGGGATCTTGTACGCCAATTACCCGAGGTTATTGAAAATGAATAATAGGTCACAAATTAGCAGTTGTGGAAGATTTCATTTCAAAAGAAGCGGCACCCTATGATAAGGGGGGATCCAACTTGGCCCTGATCTGATTCGCTTTGCAATTCATGGATCAAAGGGCAACGATGGTCACATAATTTTTCAGTGGGACGATAACAATTTTCACCGATCTACCCTGAAACTAACACTAGCAGTGAATCGGTTCTTTTAGGCCAATTTTAGTTGAGGATCAACAACCTCCTAAATTAATAAGTAAATTTATTTAAATAAGTTATAGTTTAGTTGGTAAATTTACATTGAAAATTTGGTAAATATTAGTAAATATATGAAAATATCACATATTTATTGTCCATTAAAAAATTGTCAATTAGATTGAAAATTGATTTGGAATAACAAAAAGTATTATTCTTAATAATAATAACAATTCTCCATTTGCCAATGAGGTCTTAACTTATTTGGTTATGTGGCCAAAGTTGAGGCACTAGAACTTAGAGGTCCTAAGTTTGATTCCCCCCATGTGGGCGTTTAAGAATATATATTCATATGTACTTGTACTGCTATGATGCAGATTACAGTTGTACTTAAAAAATAAAAAAAATAATTCTCCATAGCAGATTGTAATTGTATTTAAAAAAAATAAAAAAACAATTCTCCATCTCATTTATAGATGTGGTCTTAATTTATCTCCCCCTCCCCTTTAAGTTATTTAGTCATTTAGCCATGTTCTCATACTCTAACCTATAGAATGCAAATGCATCAGCACATACATGTTGCAATGTATCAATTCATCTTCTATTGAGAGATAAATATCCACAAGAGTTATGCTATTTGAAAAAAAAAACACGTCTTAATTTATCTCGCCCTCCCCTTTGAGTTATTTAGTCATTTAGCCATGTTCTCATACTCTAACTTACAGAATGCAAATGCATCAGCACATACATGTTGCAATGTATCAATTCATCTTCTATTGAGAGATAAATATCCACAAGAGTTATGCTATTTGGAAAAAAAAACACATACAAAAAATCTAACAAAACTGACATATGACACGATTCTTTTTTTTTATGTAGATTGTAATTATACTTAAAAAAATTAAAAAAAACAATTCTCCATAACATATTGTAATTGTACTTAAAAAATTAAAAAAAAAAAAAACAATTCTCCGTCTCATTTATACATGTGGTCTTAATTTATCTCCCCTCCCCTTTAAGTTATTTAGTCATTTAGCATGTTCTCATACTCTAACCTATAGAATGCAAATGCATCAGCACATACATGTTGCAATGTATCAATTCATCTTCTATTGAGAGATAAATATCCACAAGAGTTATGCTATTTGGGGAAAAAAAACACATACAAAAAATCTAACAAAACTGACATATGGCACGATTCTTTTTTAGCACATCACATTACTTTTACATCAATACTAATCACATGAGACACATGTCAACTTTCTCACTTTTTTTGTCTATTTTTTTGTCCAACTAGAATTATTCACATCCACAATGAAAAACTTCTAAACAAATAAGCAGTTGATAAAGTACTTAGACTATTTCTCTTAATGAATAAATCATTTAAAGTGGAATCTCAGGCCTTGACATGGTGTCATAGTTCAAATACTCCAACGAGTCCACATGCTCCTGAGATTTTCTTCCTACCTACTCTTTCTTCCTTCTCGAGTATTGTGCTCCCCATCTCTTATTCTTTCATGAGTATTGCGTTTCTTCTATTCAAAATTGATGCTCCAACGAGGTACCGGATAAATACCTTGCATTGGAAAACTAATAAGCAAATAACCAATTTATAAAATGTTTATGTTACTCTCCTTAACAAGTTAACCTACTTTTATAGCTTCTAATTTGTCATTGTTGTCAAATGTATCAACAACACCTGTATATGAAATGTATTAATAACATCATCCCGTGTCATAGTTGTCAAAACTCATATAATGTAAATGTATCAGTAAATGCCCATTTGTAAAAATATATCCACGGTCTATATAACTTCTAATTCGACAGAATAAGTAGAAGATAAATACATTCTTTTCACTAGTAATAAAATTCACATTCAAGAAAAATTTTACTAACTAATACTCCCCTATCCTATAAAGATAGTCCATTATATATATATATATGTGTGTGTGTGTGTGTGTGAAAATGTATCCACAGTCCACGCAACTTCTAATTTGACAGAATAAGGAAAAGATAAATAAATTCTTTTTATAATATAATGCACATTAACTTAGAAGTTGACTAACTAATAATTTATTCGTTCCATAAATATAGCCCACTAATTATTTTCACAAGTAATGATAAACTTTCATATTAATTCACCGGTTATGCGTTAATAGAAATGATTAAACTATTAATTAAGACATTTAAATAATTTGAGTTTTAGATATTTCATAGTTAAAATTGTAAACCGCTAAACTAATTGATAAACCAATAACGAAGTATAACATTACTCTATTTTCACATAGATTAAGACATGATAATTAATATAATTAAAACATTAAATTTTACATGTATGTTTCCGTATATACATTATTATATCTCATTAATTATTCGAAAATACTTTCAATGCAGAGGTAGTTGACATGAAGTAATAATACACATTAATTAGGGTATATAAGAAAATTAAAAATTAAAAACATGCTCAATATGATAGGTAGATTATCTTCTTGAAAAAGATAAAAGTAATATACTGAACTATCTTTATAAGATGGAGAGAGTAGTTCAATCAATTATCTATGTCTACATAGATTTCCTCTCATTAAAGCGCTCAAACATCAAGAATAAAAATGAATTCTCATTATTAATTGAATTCAAGTTCAAAACATGAGGGCCCACACAAGGAAAACATAAGCAAAATATATGTTATGCATTTATGATAATGGGAGTTTCGATCTAGCACTATATAGTGTTATATGATTATATAGCGCGCATTAATATATATCACATATAATTATATGGCTTGTCTCAATATATATCACATGGCCATAGTACTATATAGTGTCATTATATATGGTGTTATATCATTTTTAATATTAATTGTGGGAAGGGGAGAGAGTATGACGATGATAGTGATTTATGACTTTATATATTTGTGCATCTATTTCTAGAAGAAAATACTATTGATATAAATAAATGTGTATAAATGTCAGACGACATAGTTTATATGATAATCATTGATTAAAAAAAAAGTAATATACTAGATAGATTAACAAGACTACATGTCTAGTTTATTATATATATAACACATTTTGTAAATCATAGCATGACCCAATTTTGTAAAATCGGTGTGTTTAATTGTTTTGTACATGGTAGCACTTTGCGTAAGAAACATGATTATCAAGTAAAAGTTGTGTCACAAAATTGGGTATGTAACATAATGTAGCATCCAGTAGTCATTGTTGCTACAGCGTCTGAATTTGACTTTTTTTCCTACGGCTGAATCTGGATCTGAATTCTGAATCTACTGCAGCATCTACTATTTCCAGCGCTTGAATTTGAAGTTTCTTTTTTTTTTTATTTTTCTTTTGAATTTTCACTAAACCCTGGTTGTTATTTTTTTATTTTTTATTTATTTTTTGTTGTTTTTATTACTGGTTGCCGGCATTGTTACCGTTTTCCTATTGATTTTTTTTTTCTATGTTACCATTCCCACCGTTTTACGAATCATTTTTCTTTTTGGCCTTCATGTTTCTCTTTTATCTTTTTTTCTATTCACCGGTTATGTTACCTTTTGGTTTTTTTTTTTTTTTGGGTTTTTTTGGGGACTTTTTTGTGTTACCATTACCCGGTTTTTGTTATTTTTTTCCGAACGGTAACATTTTTTTCCCTCTAAATGTTAACATTCATCACTATGCTAGTGGTGCACGGTGATTATTGGTGGTCCGGAGTTGAAAAAGGTGGCGGCGACAGCTCTACTTCTTTATTGAAAAATTACTACTTTTAATTATTATTATAATTATAATTTGTAAAAATAATAATTAATAATAGCAAAATTAATAAAGAATTGAATTTTAATTAAAATAGTTTAGGGTAGTTACAAAATTGCATTTTTACAATTAGTTTTCAAGTAAGGGGTATTTTTTAAAACCCTACTACAAAATGTGGTTTTTATGTAAAGAACCCGTAAAAAAAAATTTTCTATGTGTTACATAGCATAACTTGTAAAGAATATAATCTGCCATAATTGCAATATATATACGGTAAGGCTTGTTCTCTTGGTTCACATTGATGCATGTATGTACTTTGCGACAATCAAAAGGACCATATTCGTTTGATGTCATATTAAATTAGTCAAACTTAAAGGGGGAAAAAGGAAGAACCAAAAAAGAAAAGACAATTATAAGAGTACCTTCGCTTCTACAAATGGTAATTTAAATGAATTAAGATATTTTTAATAAATTAACAACAAAACTCAAAATTAATTTTGGAGGAGTTTGGCAAAAACTTAGTAATTAAATTGGATACAAAATGAAATTATATATCAAATAGAAATATATTGGTTGAACTAAATAACTTCATATGTAATTTAAGACAGTATATATTTCATGAAATGCGAACATTAGCAACAAAAATCAAGTAGTTATTGGAGCAACGAGATGAACTCAAATAGTCATTTCAAACTAACTACACAGAGCAGTACAAAAGAATTTACTTCATTGATCTTTCTTCCCAAACTTTTTCAATACCAAAAAATCTACTTAAAGAAGAAAGTTACATCCAACGCTCTCTCTCTCTCTCTCTCTATATATGTATAATTATAAGAAAAGTATTTAACATTCAAAATCTTCGATTGAGACGTTAGACTGTCTTATACGCTACACAATACTTAATTACCCAATATTGTTACGTGTCGCGTAGACCTCAAAAGACCCATATTTATTGAAACTAGTAGATTAAAAAAAAAGATAGGTGTCACGACCAGCTGTATGGACGTGGGGAGCACTGGCAATTATTAGTATCATCGGGAGAATTCCTCATGGATTTGGAGAAGGGGAAGACGTGCCACGGTGTCCCTAATGCTCCCAACCAATAATATGGTTGGTTCGTGGCCCGCGAATCCACTGCCTTGTGGCCTGCGAATCCACAGTCATTGTTTGATGACTAATTATAATCACACTATAAATATTATTTGATATACCACATTAAAATTATTTTAGAAGTCTTTATTATTTATTTTTTATTATAAGTGCATCCTTAACTTTTTTCCCTTCAATGTTTATCGTTAATCTTTCACTAATTGTAAATTTTGTCTATATAGCTATTTTTCTCTAAACTTTTTTCTTTATTTAGATATCAAATTACTTATTTATCTATGCTAATTTTAAATAACTAATATATATAATAATGAATAAGAAGCACGTGAATTTTGTATTTATGTAACCAATAAGTTAATTGTTAAAAATTAATTACAGAAAATAATACAAAAAACTTGAATGCATAATTGTAGTCATAAACAAAGTTATATACCTCTTCATGTAATTAAAATATAGTGCACATAATATATTTTGTAGTGGAAATATAATTTGACACAGTCGAGCGCTGTTGAGCAAAATTGTAGTTCTTAACTTGTGAGTGAAAGAAATGGATTGAATGCTGGTTAGGAAATATATGAACATGGTAAAGTTACTCTGTAATCAGATCAACTTATTATTTATTATTATATTATATTATATTTTGTTGTTATTACTTTCTTGTATTTTTCTTTCTTTCTCGATATATTTATTTTTCCCTATTGTTTTTATGTGTTCTTTTTCTACTGCATGAAATGGAATGCGAATGGACACTATTGCACTAGGGACAAGCACAACATGCAAGTCCTCAGTTAACTCACAAAAAAAAAATAAAATAAAATAAAAATAATAATAATAATAAAATAAAAAATAAAGAATTCAAATAAATTTGATCTTTATGTGGTTTATGGAGAATGGTAAATACATTTATTTTGATACAAACATATATATTTAACTCTATAAAATAAAATTGTATAAAAAAACTCCATAAATAGAATAAAATAAATGAATATTATACTAGATTTTAAATTAAAATCATTAGCACCATTTCTTTCCTCCCAAATGTTGACTTCGTATCATATTTCTAAATGTAACAAGTATCAACACATAGCAGTTTTGATCAATTGTCATTGGTATATTCGTCATGGTCGATGTCTTGCTAGAAAGATACATTACTATTTTATTAAATTTTTTCTACTATTTTGTAAAAAGAAGAATCCTATTAATTAATTAATTAAGTATTCAATTAATAATAATATAAGGGTAAATATATTGACAACACAATTTTTTATAAACACACCAGTTTTGTTTATATTAATAGTCCATAAATTTTATGTATTGTTACATTTGTATATGTATAATTATTATCTCGTATCTTTTTTTACAATATTTAATTAATTAGTACTTGTTGCATCAAATAATATTTTTCAGCCAAGTTTCGTTGTCGGCATACATTCAAATGAGGGAAAAATATATATAATTGCACTTAAACATTCATTGTCTTTTTTGTTACTTATCTAAAATATTTAGTGACTCTTCCATTGAAACTTTTTGAATAGAACCTTAGTCGAATACAAGACACGCCAATGAATGATAGGTCGAGAATGAAATTTGATTTGAAAAACTGAGGATATAAATCAATAAATAGTAAAAGTTAAGGACAAGTTATGCAATTAATAATGTGATGTTGTTATAAAAAATTGTGGTGTCAATCTAACTAGTCATAATATAGCCTTAGTTATAATACAATAAATTTATATATATTCTGTCCTTGCTACCTCGTGTTTCTTTTAATCTTTAATATCATTTACTTTGAATATAGCCTCTTTAATAAACAAACAACATTTCCTCATATATTACTTCAAAAGGAAAAAAAAAAATTCCTCATATTATTTGTTACTTTCAAAAATTCCAATTTAGGTTTTATGGAGAAGAAGCCAATCCAAACGGGACACTACCACATTTATGTTGTCTCACACATCACGAATTATATTCTTCTTTTCTTTTAGAAGTGCATTAAATAGGAATATAGTAGGAATATTGTGAGTTAATTTATTTTTTCAATAATAGTGGTGATGAATAAATAATGGCATAGTAGGAAAATCGTGAATTAAATTTATTTTCTAGGTAGTATTTTTTTTTGATACAAGGGAGTAAAGGGGAAGAGAAATTCAGGAAGGGCATGTGTGGTTCGAAAACTTCCGACCTAGAATGCGAGCATTTTAACTACTATAATACAACTTGAACCACATTTTCTAAGTATATAAACACTTTTTTATTTAATTTGTATGAAAAATGAAAGGAGAATATCTTTGTTGGACGGAGGGAGTATTATATAATTGATTACACATTTTGGATTCCACTCTATTGACAAAATTAGGAATCGATGTGGGAATTTGTTACTAAACTAGTTAAACCACCCATGTGCTGGACGTGTAGAAAAACTTATTAAAATATATTATTAGAAAGTTAAAAATAAATTTGTAATATTTACTTCCTTGTAGAAAATACAAAAATACAAGTATACATTAACTGAATCAACAAGCTCGATGGACCTCGTAATCGTAAAGTTGAAAATCGTTTAAAAAACAACATACATTATTATCTATAATCTTTTGTACATATATACAATAATGAAAAAGAAACATGTTACACGTCTAATTTTAAAAAATCCTAATAAAACTAATAAATTAAAAAAGCGTGAAATGCATTAAAAAATTCAAATAGCATTAAACTTACCATTTACCAATATAAACGACAGAGATGGTGAATTAACGAATTATGATGAATTAAAATTTATTTTAGAATTGACATTTCAGATTTGATATTTTAATTTATTAGTAAAAAGATTAACAAACAAAACAAATGAGCAAAGTGGTTAAAATTTAATTATTAAAGTCAATGGTTATAGGTTCAAATCTTCTCTAAGTTTTTTCACAAAAATATTTGTTAAAAAGAAAAGGAACAATTTCAGCAAAATTTACCAAACAAAAAATGCGAGAAAATCGCTGTACAAAAGGTATCGAGACATAAATTGATTAATTAATATATAGATATAGATATAGATGGGAGCCTTGGTCGAAGTTCGAGGTACATATGATAATTTAAATTTACTGCTCTTATATTATTGTTAAGTAATAGTCCGTTTGGTATCGTTTATAACTTGTCTTATTTATAAATAAGAGTAATTATTGTACTTTATTAGATACGTGATAAATACTACATTTGACACTTTTCAATAATTTGAAATACTCATCTCATCAATACCGTTTGGCAAATTTAATTATTTACACGTGTCAAGAAAAACAATTATTACTTTTATTATTGTATAGTAACCGCCCGTATAGGGTAAAATCATGTGCGGCGAGGTTAATCAAAAACCTGTCTATATGATGTTCAATGGTCTCAATTTAAAAATAAATTGAATTGTATAAATTCAAATGTTAGTTTTTGATTTGGCAATAGAGTTTTGAGTACTAGAATTTTGTTAATGTTTTAGATGTTCAATTTAAATTTTAATCTTTTTTCTCTTTTAATAAAGACGGAGTAAAATTCGAACTTGAAATTTTCTATCCGAAGTGCCCCCACAACGCAAAGCACTTACACGTTACTCCCACAGATTTTTGGAACTCGGAATGAGGGAAAATTGCGATTGAGCCGCCCTTAACAGCACCGCCAAGCCCAAAAAATCCACCGCCCAAGCCCACCATATTAGCTGTTTGGTCCTTTTCATTGACATTTCCGCCACAAACCACGTCTCTTTGCGGACCACTACTCAACTCATCATTATAATATTACTATCATCATCATCATCATCATCATCATCATCATCATATTATTATATATTATATATTATCATAAATTAATACTTAAATCTTGTTCCCACTCTCTTCTTTTCCTTATGGGGACAACGACAGTATTTTATTTACAACAAATTATTTATAATAAAGAGAATTTCCAAACAACTCGTGCATGCAGCGGCGGAGATACTAGGTGGCCACCCCGATCTCCGGTCACCTCCGTTTTCCCAAAAAAGGTATTTTACTCTTTGAAGATGAACCTATGTATTCTGTTAATTTATTTACTTAGTTAACACGTATTCACAAATCGCATCTAGTGACACATAAAAGCAAACATGTCATTGCTTTTCTCCAACTCTATGTATATATATGGTTAACAATTAACACATAAGCCTAAGACACATAAAAAGAAAAATCTACTGGTATACATATAGACATATATATTAATATAAAATCTACTAGCATTAATTAATTATAATGTTAATATTCACAGGAAAGTTTCACTTCAGCCCCCAATGTTCAAAAAGTTGTGTGTCTCTCCAAACAATCAAATCGGGCACCACAATCCTGAGATTTGAACGTTTTGGGTTCAGGTCTTTAATAAACAAAAATGTTTGTTTAACTACTAACTGACATTTTATCTGTAAAAACATAAAATTTTGTAATACCAAGTGAATAAAAATCTCATTTTGACTAGTTCTAGTGAAGATAGACAGTGAAACAGACAATAACTGTGATGATTCACAGTAAATAAGTGGGGTCTTATTAAATATGTAGATATAATTAGATCTAATCAAATTCTATTTTAAAATCAATGGCAATGGCATTGTCAAACTAGTTGTTTCCAATCCAAATGCGATCTAAATGTCAAAAAGTTGAGAATACAAAAATTGTATCGTATGTGAAAATGTTGAATACCTACTTCTAATACTCGACCAAAGTGTAAGGACTTAAGGTGAAATATGCATATACAGTTGTAAGTTGAGCTAACGTGGAGCCATGCCTGGAAGTGGGTTCAATGAAATCTCGGCCACATCACTCTGGTGCCCGAGAAATTGAAACTGTAGGCGTTAGCCACGCTCTCCCTCCTTTTCTCTCTCCTCCCTCTCATCGATCCGACACACAAATTTATCTGTCCAATTCTTTTTGCAATTTCCAAATTCAATCCAAATTTCAGTAATTGAATTCAGCAATATATATATATATATATATTGCTGAATTCAATTACTGAAATTTGG